>JAOUQW010000046.1:10267093-10279433 GCA_028565825.1 Olivaichthys viedmensis | reverse complement strand
ATTCGACGATAGATGAATTCAAATCACTGTCAAGAGTTCCACCAGTAGCGGTTCCTGGCATAGGTGACATAGGCAATTGGCTAGGGCAGCAAGAGCCGAAGGGAGCACGCACGGGCGCTCTGTACGCATAGACACACACGCACACTTCTCTCTCGCTTGAATCTGCGCAACTCTCATGTCAGGGCAACTGACGTGTCCAGAACAGGCACCCCTATACTGTTCTACTAACTATCCTGTGCCCCGTACTGTGCTACTAACTATACTGCGCCCCTATACGCTGCTACTAACTATACTGCGCCCCTATACGCTGCTACTAACTATACTGCACCCCTATACTGTGCCCCTATTACCACCCCCCGCCACTGAGTTCCACCACCTCTCCACTTTAACCCCTGCCTATAGATGTTGCTACACCAACGAGTATGCATTTGCGTTCACTTGCACACCTTACCTCACATCAAATCTGCATATTTTTGCAAGTGTGTAACATTTACATGTATTTATTTGACTTATTCTTTTGTCCAAAGTGACCTTTATCAGGGTTGTTTCAAAAGTAGGTTTTCTAAACTGCTTGAGTATGTCCAAGGTAAGACTAAGACATAATTATATTAGTTTGTTTTTACCCTATTTTTGTCCCCTATCGCACGACAGCTACCAACCAGGGAGGATGAGGGCTAACACATGCTTCCTCCGAGACACATGAAGCAAGCCTCCGCATCTTTTTGAACTACTGTGCATGCAACATCACAGGGCACCTGAACATACTTGGAGGAAAGCGCTAACTGCCCACTTCCGTATACATGAGCTCACAGACCCCCGTGATTAGCTAGTGTCGCTCTGATTGACAGGGGAGAGAGTAATGCCATCCTTCCCACCCAGAGAGCAGCGCCAATTATGCTTTCTTGGACTTTGAACTTGTGATCTCTCGACTATAGAGCAAACGCTTTTCTGTTCTGCCACTCGGGAGCCCCAATTATATCAGAGTTAATTTATGTGCAAATGGGAACGGAGTCTTTTGTACCTGTTGTAAGTCTCAAACCTCTAACTAGCGTTCAAGGGAAGATTGCTGGTTATAGTGATGTACAAAATCAAAGACATCAGAACATCCCTTTTGATAGGTAGCTTTAAACCCTAATCGAGATCTTTCTATCATCATCTCATCCTTAAACATACAAGATAGAGCATGACCTATGTACATAGGACTGCATAAAGTGCAAATTGTGCGACGACGAGAGCAGTTTCAGTAGTATGACAAGTGGAGCGCAGTACAATAAATGCATAAAAACGATAAAGTTAACTTCACTAAGTACAATAACACTAGCAACATAAGAATACCTTTCACGTGGCCTCCTTAAAAGATTTAAACATTGCCAGTATCTTTAAAACTGTCTTTTGATTTTTCAGCCAAGTACACTCTCAGAAGAAAAAAGGTACTAAACTGTACCTTTTCTTGTCACTGGGTTGGTACCCTTAAAGGAACATCTTTTGTACCATTAGTATGTATCTTTTACATGGGAAGGTGCATGTAGTGTACCTTTTTAAAGCTTTACTCAAGAAGCGAATAAAAGGTACAACAGTGGTCCTTAAGGTGTAATTATGTTTAAAGGTACACTATAATTCACATTTCCAGGTAAAAGATGCATACTAAAGGTACAAAAAATGTTCCCTTAAGGGTACCACCCCAGTGACAGGAAAAGGTACAGTTCCATACCTTTTTTTCTTAGTGTACAGTCTAAAAGATGTACCAGTAATTGTTCAGAAACGTTTACATATGGTCAGATATTTTCAGATTTTTCCATAGTAGTGTCAGGTGCCAGGTCAGTGGTAAGCATTTAAAAAGGCTACAGGAGATTTGATTGAAGGATGCATTCTAGTCAGGCGCCCATGGGATAGTGGAAAAGTCAGTCTCTGAGAGTTTACCCTGGCACTGGTAAATGCTCATGTAGCAGTGTTTCAGGTCACTGAGCACGCTTGCCAGTCTGCACAAATAGCTACAGTGTCTGTGTCTTTCTAAAGCTCCAGCTCTGCTGTTGCATTTGAAACCACTCACAATCCTCACATTTGCCAGTGAGCTGGGATGCAGTCTGGCTGCCACTTCATTTTGGACTCTTAACTCAATTAAGCCCCATTTATTTTTACTCCTGTGTCTGTTTAGTGCACAAGGTTACTAAAACTACAGATTGCTCAATTGTGATTATTTAATTGACATCGTTTGAAAATAAATAGGTGGAATAAGTGGAAATACATTTCTTTCTAGTTTTTTTTTCTGTTTAGTTTTCTAGTTAATTATTAAAGGTGTGTATCTCTCTCTTCGAGATGATACGATGCATCATGATACGTGATCAACAATCTGAGAAGTGGGAGGACATGCCTCCTTTGCTGGGAGAGGCAGGCACCAAGTCCACGCCTACTTCACCGGAATTGATAGGCACAGAGACTCATGGAGAGGGAGGGGGAAAAGACAATAAGAGAGAGAAACAATGTGAAAGGAAATTAATTTAATAGTGTTTCTAAATAATAGTATAATAGTAATAAAAAGAGGTGCATATGTGGCATTGGACAGTATTGATTTAGGTATCGTTGCCTCCCAACTTATGCTTTGTACATGCTGGTTTGAATCAGTGCATATTCGGGCCAGTCAACTGATTCAAATTGGTTAAACCACATAGTATTTGACTACTTATATATACTCAGAGAGAGAGAGAGAGAGAGAGACGAATTTTGCTCAAGGGTGAGAAAGGGGAACTTTTTCCTTTTCATTCACCTAGTTCATAAGTGGAAAATCACACATGGCCCAGCGCCAGGAATTCAAAATTATATATTATTGTTGTTGCTCTAAGGAAATTAAGGGCAGCTGCAGAGTTTTGGATATGGCCTAAACAAGATACAAAAGGTAGTGTGATGTGCAATCCAGGCATGTAGCTTCTGATAGACTTTTCACATGGTGGCTTCATTTTTAGAGCAAATGTTTGTTTAACAATATCCAGCCTAATCCAGCCTGATGGATTTATGTCAGTAACAGACAGGGTAATCCCTCTTTTTCATACCCAGCCCACAGGCCCAAGCACTTTCTCTAATGTAGTTACTTCACTGGGTGCCTTTCAGCACTAACAGAAACTGGGCTACTGGAGCAGTATTAGTTTGTCTAATATTTCTGTTTGGCTTTGTAATTTATCAGCAGTTCTTGTGTCAACTTCTCCCTGGTTATCACTGTCAACGTCACAATTATGCAAAATGTGCCAGTAGTCAAATGGTTATTTGTGATGGAAACAGTATGCAAAGACTGTTAATAGTAAAGGACAAAAAAACATTGAAATTTCAGCAATCCATCAACTAAAACGGAGACTAACAATGTTTAAAAATTAGAATGTTATTCATCTTAGGCAGTCCACTGGTTTCCTAGTTTTGGGAAATCACATTGGGAAGACAGAGGCAGCAGGGTGCATGTGCAGGCTCTGTTATGTCCTACTATATATTATTTTATTCTATTATGGCTTAGTAATTCTGCTACAAAAGAAAGACACTAGTGCACATGTAGAAATTTGTCAACCAATAGCTTTTCAAATACTGTCCATCACGGTTGAGCAGACAGCTGATGTATTTGCCTAGTTGTTGCAAAACTGATGCACATACAGTACAGCTGTGGGGTTGCAGAGAGTGCCAACTGCTTAAAAGCTGGTTTATGCTTTTGGCATTAAGTGTTCTGTGAACGATGACGGAAGAGGTGTGTTCCCCATTGGTGCATAATGTGGTGATCAACATCCGCACGGTGCAACAGCGCCACCACAACAACCAAGAATACACCCATTTAACAGTGCGCCCACTTGCACCAGTGAGGGTCAAGCATAAATTAAGTTTCACGTCCAGTTACCACGCGGTAAAACAAGAGCGTCTGTGAGTCTCTCAAATCCACACAACATCCAAAAGAGTTGGTTAGGGAATGATTGGTTTGAAGTGATTTATATCGCTCTTTTGTGGCACAGCACCTCTTCATTGTTCATTCTAAAGAATTATTATTATTAAATTTTTTTAGACATTTGTTCTCTGGTTTGTTTTATTGCAGTTTACAGACTGTTCAAATAAAAATTCAAAAAAAATTTGTGTGTAATATTTTAAGTTTGTAAAAGAGACCAGTAACTTGTTTGGTTTAAATTTAAGTGGAAGGGGCCTTTTAGTAAAATATTGTGATGTAAAATATATACTCTATACACTATACTCCCAACCCCTAAGACAGACACACACACACACACACATGCACACAACTGGTAGGTGTTGATGGAATCTGACCCACTCTTACAGCTTAGAGGGTCACAGATCACAGGAGGGCCCATCAGTGGCATCTTGGCGGTACCGGGATGTGAACTTGTAACCTTCCAATCAGTATCGAAAAAATATGATCTTTAAAACAAGTTTTTGGGTGACTTTAATGAGCACAGGGTTAAGTATACCAGAGCAGCAGTAGATCTCAGGAGAAAATGTGCAAATGGACTTCAGCAGCACCCTATTTGTGGACAATGGTTGCTATAAACTATAGAAAGTAAATAACAGAAATGTTTTCATTACAAGAATGATGTTTGTTGAAGCCAGGGGTTTCTGTCTAATTTTAAGGTAACGAAAAATGTTTTCAGCATTCCAGTGCAAAGAATGTTTCTTCAGGCCCACTATTCTCTCTATAAAACCGGTCATTGATTCTGAGCAGTTAAAACGTCTGTGGTTACACTTGATGTTGACCAGTTTCATTAAGGTACTCTTCTGCTTTTTCCCAGTCAATCTGAAACTGTATCTCTGCATCTGGCTACAGATGTAGCTGTACTTTTTTTCTCAGTTCAAAAGTGAGTAGACACACGGTTCAAAAGTGAGTAGTAGTTAAAACTGATGGGGAAAATAGAAGGCAGTGTACTAATTCTTCTTTTTTCGCTGAAAAATGTTCTCTCCTGGAGTTTGCACAGTTTTCACATCAAGCAAAACTGGAGGTTTTATGATTGACCCTGTGCTTACCAGTTGTCATTGGGTACACCAGATTATGATAAAGGCACATTAACTTGTGCAACAGCAATCTGGGATGCTGATAACAGGTTGTTTATGGTAGGCCAGAACTTTGGCATTTGCAGCTGTTTGGAGCAGTTGATCCTGATTTTCTGATTATCCATCACATTCAGACTTGTTGGCCCTCTAGACAGATTTTACATAAGGCATGCACAGAACTGTTGCCTTTTTTCTGTTGGTTTGTGATTTATTTTCACGTCATCACCTAGACTAGGTAATGATATAGTTCTTTTTTACTGGGTGTCTTTTATCCAAATATATGTACTATGTCATTGTCATTATGTTAGAGGGTAGACTGGGTGGAGTCAAACAGCAAGTGATCATCATGTCACTTCAGCTGTTCAGACAGCAAGCCAAATCTGATTTATTTTTCAAATCCGTCCTGTAGTCACATAACAGCGCAGGCGTGTGTCCTAGTACTTATAAAGTTGGGTGATTAAAAGTTGAACATGGGATCTTTAAACATTAAAATATGTTTTTTTTGCCCTTGAAAACCGATATTAAAAAAATAAAAATACTAATAGCATTCAAATACTGAAATTTGGGCTAAGAGACCTATGCAGATCATGGTTAACATATAACATAACATAATTTAAGCTCCCTGTCTGACCATAGCCTTATCGTACAAACTGTTTAGCAGCTAAGTACATTTACATTTCAGAGCGACTTACAAGAGAGTGCAGGGTCATGAGCAGAGCATGACCAGAGCAGAGAAGGTTAAGGGCCCAACAGTGGCGGCTTGGCGGACTGTGAATGGAGACGGGCCTCCGTTTATCTTCTTGACTACAGTATGAGAATTTGTGGCCAAATAAGACTGGTATGGAGGGTGAAAATTTGCACTTCCCAACAGTGTCTTTGTTTCCAGTACCCATTTACGTCAAACATTACAGTATGAGGTTTATAGTAACATTACTGCTGAATTCTGGTGGAAGGGGTAGGTAAGCCTTTTGTTAACATCGGCAATAAAACTAAGTTTGACTCCTCTGTAAAGTAAGAATGTGCATTCATTTTAGGACCCTAAATGTCCAGAGAGCAGGGATCAGGGATCAAGAACAGGGACAATGTTGTTTTTCTATTGCATAACTCCCAGCGGAGTTTCTAAAGTCTGTAGTGTTCTAGACTAAACGGACCGCTTGAGTATAAAGGCCCCTGTAGCCCAAAACTACTGCTGTGCAAATATGTTCTGAGTTTATTTGCACTGGCCATGTTCAGAAATTATGCACCTCTAGGTTCATTACCTCTAGGATTAATGCTTTGCTGTATGTGGAACATTCTTAAATGGAATGATAATGGTGTGAGTGCTGGGACTCGTTTCTGATGTATGCTTTTTTTATTTCTGCAGGGGGGAACTATGTCCAAAATGGAGGTAAAGACGTCACTTCTCGACAACATGATAGGGGTTGGCGACATGGTTCTGCTTGAACCCCTGTCAGAGGAAACCTTCATCGGGAACCTACGGAAGCGCTTCGAGCACAATGAGATCTATGTAGGTTCTACTAAAAGTTCTACAAATTGGTTGTAATTTACCCTAAGCACCGAAATTAAGACTGCATTTAGCAATTTTTTTTCATCGTTTAAGCGGTTAGTAGTTTGATCACTAATTTTGCACCAGCATTTTTCATATACTAAAGACTAAGTTACACCCCAAGTCTTGTCTTACAATCTAAGGCAATGTTTGTTTGGAAGTGGACCAAGACCACCGCTCTCAGGTGGTCTTGGACCAGTTGTTTTGGTCCGCACCCGAGTGCCATTGCTCACATCTGCCTAAATGAATTGCACAGAGCAGGGGAACGCACCAAACAGACTAAATGCTGCATATGTGCCTTAGTCACGTAAAGTCTATCAAAAAAAGTTTCCTAAATCTCAAACAGATTTCCATTAGACATATAGTGCACAACATGGGGAATAACAATGCCAATGATCCTATGTAGTGAGTATATATAGTGATTCGGCCTAAGTTTTACCTGGATCCTGAGATGCCTGAGAAATGTAAATATAGCTAAATATTAGCGACAAAAAAAATAAATTATTGTGGATAAATAAACAAGAAACGACCTGATTGTTAAAGTTTATTTATGATGATATTGCCTCCTTGTGATTCAATTTTCAACCTCCATGATTTAAGGGAGACGAACGCATAGTGTAGCATAATGTTTGGTTTTTGTGGCAGTATAAAATTATAGGCTAATTAACATTTAAATGCATTCAAATAATAAGTCTTTTAACTAATTGAAATTCTAATGCAATTTTTCACCTGTCCCAAATTACTCAGTGTACGCGCATCCGCATCATTACTATAACAACCATTTGGGATATGTGAGCAAATGCGACTGCAATTCAAACAAACAAAACTTGGTCACTTGTCATTTATAATTTACACTTGGTCTAAATATTGGATTGAAGAAATGGATCAAATTTGGCCTGCTATGTGAACAAAGCCTGTCTGCTTGTTCCCATGCTCTCACCCCACATCACATCAGTTCCTTTAAGTTTAGCTCTGATCCCATTCACTACTGTCGAATGAAATAGGAGAGTGGAAAGGAAGGGAACATAAATGAGTACTCTTTCATTGTTCTGTCATTTTTCTCAGCATGTGCCATTCATTTAGACCCTATCTTGAAAGCTGAGACTCGCAGGAGAGAACACGAAGCAGGCTAGTCAGTAAATTAGATTGGCCTGAAATGTTTGGGCTCCGACTCTGGATTCTCACTGAGGCTAAACTGGATGTTGTGTAAGTGAGAGGTTTCAGAAAAGAGACATAATAACCTTACTGTGTAATCTGTGATGAAGCAAGTCCAGGAGCTTAACAGGTCCTGTGGGAAATTATTCAACAAGTAATACTTTGTATAAGCTGAATTTATTTAAATAGATTGAGAATATTAAAAATCACTGACCCAGTCAGGCTTTGATTGTTTTTTGGATGTGTAGTAGCCTTTATAGCCTTCATAAACTATGGGATTTTAGTAGAACATTTCACCAGTCCAGTTTTGGAAAGCATAAATTAAATGTTCAGTGTCATTACTGATAGGTAATGAGAACTTTGCTGTGTCGTTATGAGAGCTAGGAGTGGCTCACTCTCTTCAATGATGTCCAGCCATAGCCAGCTTTAAGCACAGTCTGTCTGCGGCCCTGCAGTTGCTGCTAAACCCACAATATTCTGCTTTACTCAACTATACACTTGCGTTCAACGTGGTCTGCTTTGGTCATCCAGTGTCCTCGTGAAAGGTGACCTAAGCCATTTGGATAATTCATTATTGTATGTACTTATTATAACCCCTAGAGCTTTGACTTCCATGATGAGAGGCCATGAAGCAGTTAACTCTCATCGCCTTATATTGGCTTTTCTTATTTAATCTGACTTTTCAAACAGATATTTTTATTTTAGAAGGAAGCTAAGATTACAATACCCTTTTCAGAGCTTATCTAATCATTTGCCTCTAAAAGACTGTTACAATAGATTCCATGTCGGTTTCAGTAGGTGATAATTCCCATTAGAATTACACTTTAACTACAGACTTTGGTCAAGTTTTTTAGCTACAGATAAGGAAGTTTGATTGCCATTATAATGTTTAAGTTATGTCTGAATTATGTCCAAAAGTTTCACCTGATCAATGCTCAGTTCCTCCTGTGTTATCTGCTGTTGTTTTAATGAATAACCAGTCCCATACTAATAATTTTTTATGCCACCAGCGGCTCATTTTAAATTTGATTTGATTGTTCATGCTCCTTGTTCTCTTTCTGTTGACCAGATGACTTTGAGTTCTGAGTTTGCTCAGTTCATAATATTATGACTATTCTCTAAAATCCTCAGAGAAGTGAGAGGTTGTTCCCAGTCATTATGGGAAGTTGTAACACGCTTGTTAGGGTGTGTTGCTTTCGATTGTGCATAAGAATAAGCTTAGGCTGAGCTGTAGTTATGTGATGTCATATCTCGCACATATCAGGTGGTACTTATACAATGGGTGCTCTTTATATTTCTAGATCAAACACCTTCCATTTAGTTTTGTTTTCTACATTTAAAGACATCATTATGCCACCCATTTTCACTTAACAATAGGTCATGACTTGTGTTGCCATGGCAATGGCCTGACTGTGCAGCAAAGTGTATTATGCAACACCCATTATAATGGAAAGTGATTGAGACCTGCAAGAATCAGACAGGCATCTCAGAGCCTAAAAAAATATAACCTAGTAAAGATGTCCACGCTCTTTGCTTTTAAAATCACAGGTTTGATAGAAATAGAAATATAGGTAAAGCCAACTGACCAAATCTGATTATGGGAGAGAAAAATAAATAAATTCATTCAGAGCATCTAAGCTAGTGTCTTAGCAGATGCTTCCTGAGATTCCACACATTTTTCATTGTGTTTTCTTGTGCATGTGCTTTTGGGCCCCTGCATGCCTGAACAATACACCAAGAATTCCCAGCTGGAAAATACAGACGGATGCAGAGTTCCTCTGACCTCCATGCAACGCTCTCCCAAATGTTCAAGTGTTTTTGGTCTTGGGGCCAGATGTCAAATCACTGCAGCCTGTGGCTTGTTCGTACTGCCTTGAGCCGATGTATGTGATGTTATAAAATACTTAAAGCTGCTGAATGTGGGAAGATTTGCGCCCCTCTCCACCGTGCGGATTAATCTGGCGGCTACCAGAGGCAAGTAATACACATTCAGTGAGAATTCAGGGCTGTTCCCCAAACTGTATTCTATGCACTAAGTAGGATGCCTAAATAGTATGGACACCATTATCACCATTGGTCTCTAACAGTTACCGAGTAAGTTACTAGGTGAATGAGCAAACTCTCTCTCCTTTAAGAAGAGCTTGTATTTTAGTTAGTGCTGTTTTGTGCTTTATTGTGATCCCGCAGTGCTGTGTTTGTGAATCGCCAACCTGATTGCAGATGTCGCGGTCTAACTGTGTTTGTTCTGCCGGATCAGAACACAGCACAAAGCCGATGGTAGCGAGCTAGCTGGATATTGCTAGGGCTGCGGAGTGAGTTTACTCTTGCTGTCCGCTGGTCCCTGTGTCTTTGAGGCTGATGGTAGTGAGCTACCTGGCTAACGTTACCTAGCTGGCTCAAAGGGCTGAAGGCAATAGGCTTCTCTGTTATGATGCCTGGGACGCTGTGTTAAACCATAATGGAAATTTGGGGACGAGTCTTTGGCCATACTTCTTTTGAGCACGATGACTTGGGACGTTTCTGAGCTGGCATATGACACGGGCCTTCGAAAACTCCTGCCAATTCGAGCCACACAGCTCTAACTGTGAATTACTGTGAGTTACTATTACAGGATTTCCAGGGCGACTCACAGTAGCTCAGGAACATCATATTTAAGAGTATTTCTTTCTGCCCTGACTGTAGCTTTCAGAAACTTCTATAATCTAGTTTATGTTATGTAGCCAGGCTCTGAGACCTGATTTGTCTAATGCTATCCCCTGAAAGCTAGAGTCTTGTCTTTTGTTATTTTGCACATTTGATGGAGGACACTTTTTTTTCTCCCCCCTAGGTTTTTTACAGAATGTCCACTAAGGTGAATCATAATGATAAGAATTTGTTTTCCTCCCCTACCCTACCTCTGTCCAACTCTCCACTCGCTTTTTTTCAGACATACATTGGTAGCGTGGTGATCTCTATGAACCCCTATAAGTCCCTGCCCATCTACACAGCAGACAAGGTGGAAGAGTACCGCAACAGGAACTTCTATGAGCTCAGCCCACACATGTAAGTCCAGCCTTCATTTTGATTAGCCTATTCAAACATATTGTGTGGGACACATTCTCAATATTGGGTCTTAAAAACAAGTGATTTCACTGTTAACCAACAAGATTCTGTTTTATTCCTAGTCCTGATTTAAATGTCAAATACGTACATAGACTGCACAAGCAACACTCCAGAAAATACTTTGCCTGATTTAGCTCTAATACAAGCAACATGTTTAGCCAGTGTTGACTTGTAGCATATGAACAAAGGTACTTGAAGATTGTATTGACTTGTGTTTGGTATTTCTATGCTTTGCAAATTGATGCAAATATGTAGAGCATGTGGGATGTAAAGCTTTTATAAAACACTATGGCTCTATGGGATGTTTTAAGCAAAATTACCTCCATTTCCAAATCGTTTTTTTCTTTGTCTATAAAGATTTAATTTAATTTCACTGTTGTAGTGGATAGTCAGTTGTTTCGCCTCATCGCAGCTTTTCTGTTCTTACGACGGAAATGTAATATATTAATGTCACTGTGTATGTTAAATAGCTTTAAATGTTTGAGCTGATAATAGCCTCCCTGCTCCCTGAGACCTGTTCCAGTTGTAGGTGGGGAACTTGTATGGCCTTTTCTGCCAGACTCCGGCTAATGGCCATCTGTCTCTCTGACTGTCAGAGTCAAAACAAAGCAGCTTGCTTTGTACAATTAGTCTACTTTCTATAGAAATCATCAGACACACACAGGCCCTGTGGAAGACCCGTGGCCCAGTGCTTAGAATAGAATAGAATAGAAATAGATGCTTAGAATATCTCCCACTATAAAACCCAGTGGGATTTCTGCCTTTACCTAGCTCTCTGCTGCTGTCTCAATTATTCACTTCCTCATTTCACTTCTATAACAGATGCATGCAGATTCATCAGGATTTTTGGTATTTCTGTTCATAACATTCATAGTTTTCTCTCACCATAAGCTAACATTCCTTCTAGAAGAACTTCAGGAATTTCTGTCCACCTCATGTCCATGTTTTCCCACTTACAACTAACAGTTCCTTTGGCATGCAGTGTTTCTCACTTAACCCCATCTTCATGTGTTCCAGTCTTACTCCCCATTAGACTGAAGTCAGGGTCAATACTTGTTCCGTTTCTGATCCATTGCCAAGTCCGGAGCTGATCCAAGGCAGTTGCTTTAGCCATCATGCTTGAGAAGCAGATCTCTTCGATAGTTGTGGAACTCTTAACCAAAAGCCTTGGCAATGGGCCATAACCAGCTTTATCAGCGGTGCAGAAAAGTAACAATTGCATGCACCTAAATTATTGTATTTGTAGTTTGTCAGGATTTGTACTCCTTTCATGTATTTATTATTTTTTTTATTTAAATGCGGCCGGTTTTGACTCCACTTTGTTTATTCAAAATGTGTCCAGCTACAGTTGCATCTCATTAGGCATTCACAAAGTTTACATTCCATGTGTTTTTTCATACTGGCTGTCATATTTCTAATATCAAATTGCAAAGTCCAAAATCAGTTTCCTAGTCATAAAATGTACATAACTATACTTCTGTATGTTAAAATGCACATTTTTAGTAGCGTCCC
>JAOUQW010000046.1:10247398-10258408 GCA_028565825.1 Olivaichthys viedmensis | reverse complement strand
CAGTGGCAGCTTGGCGGAGCTGAGGTTTGAACCCACGACCTTCCGATCAGTAGTCCAGTGCCCTAACCACTGAGCCATTCTCGCTGGGTTATTGTTTATGATGAATGACTCTTCAAATTAGATAGTGAGATCTAATTCTGTAATTTTGTGTGTTATAATTATTCTATATACTGCAAGTAGGGAGCCAGAATTTAGTAGTCGATGGAACGAACAGCAAATGCTGAGTAAAATATATATTCCAGTTTATTAGGTACACCTACTTGCACTTGCACTTACTAGCCATTTCATCAGGTATCAGAGCTTTTACTGTCATTTTCGTGATTGTTTGGCTTGATGGAAAAAAAAAAAATATATATATATATTAGAAAATATTGGCCTTGTATCAGTGAAGATATTCCACTGTAAATGTTTATTGTGTATTAAGTAAAGATGGCATGTTGCTTTGCTTATGTTCTGCACCTATGTAGTTTTCTTGTCCATCTTGTGGTGTTTTATATTATGCTCTGCCTTTTCCACTAATAATCTTGTCCAACCACAGGAATTTGGTCTTAATTTTTGGTATCATTCTAGTTTAATTTAATGACCGAGAATGAACATGTAGCAATGTCATTTTGGAACCTGCACGTTGTTTGCTTGCCATAGTGTTTGCATTTCCAAAGCCCTCACTCTCTGCGCTGCTCATCATGAATGGTCTGAGAAGAGACACACTGCATTGCTGACTCTGTGTGACTGACTTTGTGTGGTGAAGTAATTCCAGCATCTCGGTGTGAATAAGTTTGCGTACTTTCTCGCTCATTGGTAAAGCAGGCAGCACGACTGCCAATTATGAGTCTCCCTCTTGGCATGGTTTACCTTATAGTAGACGGCATTGTGATCTAACTATAAATTTTTACCCTAATTTAGACTTTTCCTTATTTAGTTCAGTCAGGTATGTCCTCCCAGTGAAACTGGTATGTAAATATAGTGAGTAATCATTTGCCAACTGAGGATGATGGTGTGATGCCCATGTGTTCAGCACATTGATCTTTTTTTTAGTTTACTGAACACCTTACCTCATCGTTTACTAAATACTGTATAGTTTACAGAAGGATCTGGAAAGTAGGACGGTTTCTTTGCTCTGCCAAAGTGTCTTGGACATCTAACAATGCAATGTTATGAGAAGTAAATTGTAAAAGTTGTTTTTTAAAGTCCTGGATTAGGAAAGCGTGAGCCCAAGAAAGAAAGAATGAAATTAGAAAGCCACTGCATTTTACAGTAATATATAGTGGTTTATGAGTTTCAATTTAAGCACAATTGCTAAAACTAGACTTAGCGCTAATTTACACATAGCTGGTGCAAACGGTGCCTGATTGTAGCAGTTCTATTTTTGTTTTGTTGTGTTAAAAAAACCTACTATAGCTAACAAAAATGGGAAAATTGCATTGCTGTCAGCAAAGGTGAGGGCCAATCAGAAACCCAATGACTCATCAGTCAGATGGTAAGTTATTCTGTAAGGCTTGTGACTACCCCAAAGCACAATAACAGTTAACAATTTCAGCTAAAAGTATTTATTTTAATTTTTCTCATTTACATGCAGTAGTAATGTGAAACAGTTCACAAAATATGGTGCATTATTATTGTTGAACTATTTAATATGCTTTATTAAAATGTTTCTGTATTCTTATGCCTACAATACCTCATTAAAAATACTTGATGTCAAGCTAACATTTAGATGTCATGCAGGTTTTAATTTCTATTTGATACTATTATGCCTTTTTAATTATTTTCCCATGATATCATTGCATTATTGGTATCCCTTACAGTTTGCCATGATTTCTAGCCTGAATGAAGCGTGTGGTTTCTAAGAGACTCCTACAAATGGATTAGACTGGTGCTGTCTGAGCAGACACATTGTGAATCTGTGATTTGCTCCTAATGCTCATCTGCAATCATGAACCTCCCTCTCCGTCCCACCGGGGCTTAACAGTGTCTTGGGGGGCCTGCGCACACCTGCTACCCGATAAAGCCAGGCCTAAAGAGAATAAATAAAAACTGTGCAGCTGGCCTCCTGGGCTATTAAGACCAGTTGTGTCTGCTCACAGAAGAGTGTCAACTGTGGCCAGCATCTCCATATCCATGATGTCATTTTTGCCCCTGAACAGGCTCTCGCAGTTATTACATTAGACATTCACATAAAGTTTTTCATCAGTCAGTATCCACTGGGCTTAAATATTGAAATGAATCTGAATGAGAAAGTTGGTTATAGATGCGTAGTCCTCAGTTTGGGGACTCAATGGTGGAGGTTATGGTGCAGGTGGTGGGAGTTCCTTGAACGACATGCCCAGATTGCACTGGTTACTACTGAGTGGCAGGTCTCTGGGGCAGTATTGTATTACCGTGTTTGTAATGAGGTAATGGGACCCGGGCCCACTCTCAACCCCTCTCTCTCCCAGCACACAGATATTGAGCATCACTTGGGCATTGTTTACGCGGAGAACACACCCTGCTGCTAGACCAGCCAGGCCCATGAAAATATCAGCCTGAGGAGGGGGTTGGGATCTCTCTTAACGTGCATCTTTTTTCTCAAAGCCTTGCATCATCCTTTATGTACATCATTCCAGGACACTTACTTCTGTTAGCTAGTGTGTATTTGTATTGACAATGTAAACAACAAAAAAATTAATTAGGATGCAGTTTGGTCAGCAACCCTGCTTTCTCTCTTGCTATTTACCCATGTTATAAAAAAATGCCAGTTTACCTGTCTTTAGTCACTTTGAACATTTCACTCTCATACTATCTGACACAGCAGTGGAAGACATGTTTGTCTTTTGACCTGGAGGGGTGTTGGTGTTTATCCAGCAGCAGATCAAAGGCAGAACCTGGAGGTCAGGCACGAGACTGTGACTGCCTCCCACCTAGAGGTTTAGTCTGTTTGAGCCATGGTCAGCTTAGCTGGCTGCACACTGGGCACATGCCCTTCTGTCTGGGGGAAAATAAGCTCTGAACACCTGGGGATTTTTATTTTTTTTAGATTATGGGCGCTTTGCTCACCGTTCAGTTCAGATTAAATAATTTAATGCAGAATTGAATTCGGGTTTTTTTTTATTGTGGACTTGGTCATCAAAGGTGTGTAGTGTACTACTATTGTGTATATAATGGGCAAATTACTTTCTAAATTAGACAGAAGGGGTAAATTTGAGGTTATTGTTGCATGCAAAATTTCTCTTTTGCAAACACTCTCTCTGTACATAAGCGATGTTTGTTTGAGCCCTTCCAAGTTAGTGATTTACGATGTTTATGGAAATTATTATTTGCAAGGTTTTGTTTTTATTTATTTTTTTTTGTTAATGTGATTGAAGCGTTTACTTTAAACCTGAGTAAAGGGAAGGTGCAGCTGTGTGAATGGGCTATTGGAGACATACAGATCGTAGTTTACATTGATGAGAGGCTCTAATACACTATAGTGAGGATCTATATTTTTAATGCTATACTTCTACACACTAAGGGAGTATCCTCCATCACTCATACAGCACTATATTAGGGTGCGGTATTGGCAGATACAGTGACCAACGTGCTCCACTCTTTTAAATGAAATAAGTATGTGCACAACATTCAGTGTAGGTTAAAGACTTGGTCTTTAATTATTGAGGCAGAAGCAGGTCCTGCAGGACTCTGAGAGGATGTGTGCGTGCAAACACTTTGTATTTGACTTGACTACTTACTGCCACATCTAACATGCATGTGTTACACAGACAAGTTTCATGGAAAGTGTAGGCCAGGCCAGATGTCTGCTGCTCTACTGATTGAGCACTAGATCGGCCCAAAGCATAAAATGGAGCCAACTGCATTGTAAGCAGGGCCAGGCCGAAAACAGTCTTTTGGACAAGCCATACTCGACCTACTCTTAATTTACAGTGAAAACAATGTTTGATTGAGACCAAAGTCATTGGGGTATTTTCCATTGGAAGAAGCCATATTTATTGTTGCTCCATGTTTGTTCTGGTGTGTTTGCATATCGACTTTCACGCACGCATAGTAGTGGTAAAACTGGTACAATTACCTGTCTCCATGCTATACAATCTGTCTTTATATCAGCAAACAGCCATTAGCTTGGATTGTACTGTTACCTAAGGAGTTTAAAGGTCAAAGATTCAAAATGCAATGAGGAAACAAACTGCAAGATACAAAAACTTGGACCACCCCAGAGATGCTGCCTAATATGATCATTTAAACTCTGCCACAATGTTGTGTAGTGGTGAGCTGTTGTCTGTGAAAGTTGGCCAGGGGCAGCTGAGGCAATAAGGAACTGCAGCCTTTTCCATCCCATGTTTGTTTACACAATTGGTATAGTTATTTGCTTTCCCAGAATCTCTTGCTCCAACAGGGCTTTTTATTGACTAGCTTCTTTCTGTAAGTGGCTAAATCCACAAGCCTCTTTGACATTTCTGCTTCACTTTCATGCAGTGACATTCTGTTCAATCCACTAAAATTATTTTGTAAGGGGACCAACCAGTATGACACTTTTGGCATCCCCCACATCACAGTTTACAGGTTTTGTTTTTATAAAATGTCAAATAGCTTTTCAAATAGCAGTTCACTCTTGAAGTAGTGTGTCATCTTTGCAATCAGTTGTTTGAGCAGGCAGCAGAGAGGTGATCTCTGGACCTTGTGCATTGGCAGATGGTACTTTCGGACGGCTAGATATTGTGGGCGGCATCTCTCTTTATCAAAGTATGGCCACCCACCTTCACTGCTCCTGATGATAAAATTCAAATAGCTGCTGTTCAGAGAGCAAACACTGATTACAATCTATAACTTGATGGCTAGAGGAACGCTGGCCTGGTCTCCACATGTGTTGTAAGTCTCAGGCGAAGCAGTTGGGGAAAGGCTCACATACCAACTCTCTAGTTGCAAAAGTTTTAGGAAAATGATCTTATGTTAGCTGTGTAATTCCCCAACCATTAGTGTTTTAATGTCTCCATATGAGATCTACATTATTCATTTATTCATGTTTCATGGATATCATGGAATCTGGTTGAAACATAATTGAGTATAACTTTACACGCATAGCATAACAGAACTAATTTTACTGATTTGATTTTTACATGTTTGGATTTATGATTGCAGAGTTCACATTTTTGTATGTCTTGAACTTGACCTTAGTCTTTTTTTCTTTTTTTTTTCCTCCCTCCATTGCTTACATTCCTGTTCATTGACTTCCCTTGGGCTTTAGCACTGACTTAACCAGTTCTTAAACACTTCAGGATGGCATTGACTTTGAGCCTATTAGAGAAGATACATGAATGTTTATGGCAATATTTAATGAAATATGTAATTGTCAGTGCACTCTGCTTTTTCAGCACAGCTCAGATTCCAATGTACTGTGTGTGGTTGTGTCCGTACTATATTGGTTAGTTCGACCCAGCCACGCCAAAGTGCGTTTTAGTGCCAACGTTTTATTTGTCATTTTAGGTTAACCCTTAAATAATGTTTATTTTTGTCAAGCAAATGCAGTGGTGACCTCTCTTCCAGCCTGGTGACCTAACCCAGTGCATCACTTCCTGTTGGGGGCGTTGGATAAACAAGCTTTGCCTCGTGTAGATTGGCCTCCCTGTACAACCCGTTCAGCCTGAGCTACAATGGCTCCAACTGTAGTCTTGCAGAGACTAGTCACATGTCCATCAACACTGGATACAATAAGGGTTACATTTAGGTCATGCCACCCTCAAAGACGTGTCAAGTGATGTACTATTCTGAGGCATTTTTCTCTATGCATCCTTTGTTTGTTTGTGTGTGCGTGTGGTATCTGCTTCATCACTAAGTGTCTTTTCTGCTTTTACTTCCCTAAGACAGTCTGGTCTGTATTAAAACCTAATTGAATTTTGGAAAGCTGAGAGAGGATGTCCTCACTGTAGGGCATCAGGGCAGTAGAACACACAAAAGATTGTCCATTAGGACCGCAGAGACACTCGGTGTATACTTGGGTGGTATACTACAGTGCACTATGGTTAGAAAAGAGTCTCTAATGTTAGACTGAAAGGCACAGTGTTCATTTAGCACTTCCTTTTGCCTTCTCCGTGCTTACCTACACAGCCTAAAAAATGCCCTTTTGACTTGGGTGGACTTTTCTTTGTGAATGTAACACATTTTTTGCAACTTTCCATTAAATCAAATTTCCTAATTCTGTCTTGTAATACCAATCAGAGAATTTGCAGTGGCATGAGACGAAACAAATGCATGAACCAATCACATGCCCTACTTCCATCTATTCTGAGTTACTGTCCTATACTTTTAGAGACTGATACATGCCTTATACCAGACAGAGTAGGCTGACCTGTCCACTCTATTTAGGGAACTACTTCTTAGCGCTGCTTTACTAAAAACTATTATCCCAAGCCGACACACTTCCACGCCTTTCATTTGGATGGTGTGTGTGTGGTCAGCCATCAGTAAAATACACAGTACTGTACTGTGTGTGGTTCTGCTGAGTGTCTTTTGAAACAGTTCATATGGAGCTCTGATTCAGGGTCAGCTGGCCAGCTCTGCACACCCAGATCACCCGGTTTGCAGTTCTACAACTCCTGCCTTAGTCAGGAAAGCTGACTCAGAGCAGACAGGGGAAACGCTGAAGCCATCCGGTGTGGAGAGGCTAAAATAGCCTGGCTCACCCTTCTGTTCTCCTCTTCCTGATCTCCTATATGTGTGTGCAGGATGCTTATGTGTTTGTTGGAGCTAGGGGCTTTCCTCAAGTATGTCTTACACATGCCATTTAAAAAAAAAAATAATAATAATAATTCATTTTGCACTCGAACTGACAGCATGTTATTCATAGCCATTAGTGTAAAACTCATCAGCTAAGATGTGTTTGTGTGTACATGTTACCTGGAAATAAGGCATCCTGTCTATTAGTCAGGAAAAGCACTATAAGTTGCTAAATAGCTTAAACTTTGGAAAACTCTGCCTCGTTTTTAAAGCTTCCTGTTGATTTACATGGTGAAATTGAAAGTAATTAAATAATGTGGCTGTTTGCTACATGAAACCACATCAAAGCTTCCCGGGGCATACATATACAAATCAGACATACTGCACGCTGTCCCTCTAAACAAATCATTTGGATTGGCTTCACACTTCAGTAGGAAACAGCTGAGATGTTTTTGGCCACCTGGCTGGATGCACCTGTGTGTTTTGAACCTTTTGGTCTCATAAGGTACTCGCAGTCCACTGTCTGCTACAACTGAGACTGTGTTCCCAATGCCACATGGCCACCTCAGCAGGAAAGCCTCCATTTCCCCTGCAACTCATTCAGCACGGGATACGGAAATCCTGCAACGTACAGTAGTCTGGGCAAAGTTGGGCTTGTCTCACAGCTCTACTCTGTCCAGGTGGTGTGCCATTATTTTCTTACCAAACACTCAAACATTGTAATAGCCCCTAGTCCAGAGGTCGGCAACATGCTCCGGAGCCCCATGCGGCTCTTTTACTGCTCCTTTGCGGCTCCACAGCAGAATTGGGGGCTTTTCACACGGGAGGCAACTATCGCTCCGCCCCCTTCATTTTCAGTCGGTGGCAGTCAGTGCGGCAAGGGGGCTCGACCCCGATAATTTAATCGCGCGTCCCGCTTCCGAGTTGAAAAGTGCTCAACTTTTGCGCAACGTTTCCAGTCTGGATAGCAAATTTAGTTTACACAGAAGCAAAATTTTAGTTAATTTTTGAATTTTTAAGTGGTTAATCTTTCCTAGCTAGCAATTAAATCACCATTAAGGATGTAACATAGCGAGCTAACGTGTAAGAGTGCTCTTATTTCTGTTTCTATGCAAACCCACTAGCAAAGCTATGGGTTATGAGTGTGGTAACTAATTAGCCAAGTTATCTCAGTGGCAGGTTTGACTGACTGATTTATGAATCTGAGTCACTCATTGCCATTTTGCCATTGTACAGTAAAGTGCAGGATCTAAGGTTGGAGAAGGTGTATATTTTTGGGTCTTCTCCTTTGGTAGCTCTTCTCCTGTAGTGGGGGAAAGACTTGCATGCAGGAAGGTCAGAGGGGAGTTTCAATACAAAGAGCAACCGGAACCTGTATTGACCAGTCTCAATATCAGGCCTCATGGTCCCCTGCAGCCCTGTCCCGCAGATGGTCATCTTAATGTCTCCTGCTACCACAATTAGGGGGAGGAAAACAAAAGCCAAGACTGTGGAGGAAGGAGCTACTTGTCCCTTCCTTCATGTTAAATCCAGTCTTTTGTACAAGCTACGGTTCCATCTGAAGGTTCTCTGGCAATGAAATAGAGTGATTGGAGCAAGTCATGGATGTGGCTGGAAACTCAATATACGTATACATATAGCTTGAGTTTCACTCAGGTCTGAGGACTAGAATTGTGTTTGTGTTGTTTCATTGACAGCGCAAGGTTTTGACCTTGTACTCAAATGTGTGCTGCATTACCCTGCCTTATCGGTGTTTACTTAATTTTTGCTTAATTTGCATAATACAAAGTGTCACCTCCTTAGAACCAGTTCAAATTAGTGACTCCTCATATTGACGCTTTTAAACCTGATCATAGACTAAAATATCTAGAAGAGTTCTTTACCCTTACATCTTTTTCCCCGATCTGAAAGTTTATCTTGGATGATCCTGATTTTTCAGTCAGCCTGCTCCCCTCATTTCTCAAGGCTACCAGTGGAAGGAACACACTATTTTCAACGTTGCCTCGTATTGTGGCTTTTGGCCTCAACCCTGCCACAAGGAAGCTGAAATTACAGGTCCTTCTCCTGCAATCTGTCTGCTGGTGGGTGTGCCAGGCACCTCCCCATCCTCCACACAAAAATCCTCTTTCTGCCTCTGGTCAGATGTGGAGGCCTCGGGCCACAGCCTCACCGGCTGCCTGCTTTGATGTTCTCAGTGGTTCCTCTTGCTAAGCTTTGTATCAATCACAGTAGCACACAGTTTAGAAATATAAATTCAGACAAACTCATTCAGATTGGCTCCTATCTATTTCTTTTTCCTTGTCATGATTCATATAAAGCGAAAACAGATGTCACTGTATTTTGTATTTGCCCTCCCTCTCTGAAACAATAAATAAAAAATTGTCTCCTGTAAGTGCAACTCGAAGCTGTACGTTTTGGAGAACGCCTGTGACAAATGCGATACATGTCTCCCACCCACCCCCCTTTTGTTGGGTGTTGTGTTTGGTGACTAGGCTCCCCAGTGAAAGCTCTCCGTACACATGCATCCCCATGTAGGACCTTTTCATATTCAGATTTAATGCTTTCACATTCATGTGGAGTCTGCTCTTGATAGAGATCTCAGGAGACTTGCTGAAAGCACGTGATGACCAGAGCTGCTAATGTGGCAAATTTCTCTGTATGGGTCCCTTCTGCCCCTCCTAGCTCCCCTACCCGGTCTTCTCATTCAAGCTTGGGGTAATTCTATTATTATCCTCCTTTGTTTGGCCCACAAGGGTTAGACATCTGTTCTCTAGACCCTACACATTTCTTTCATGATGTAATGTTCCATGCCCATCTGTCACTTTTTTTCTATCTCTCTCTCTCTCTCTCTCTTTCTCTTTCTTGTACTTTGCCTCTTTCCCAAGCCTCCACCCATTTCTATTGGCCTTGCCAGTTTTTGGGTTCACTTCTCTTTACAGTGCACAGAGCACAAGTGGATATTCATTTGCAGTCAGTACAGTTAGGCTCTTCTGTTTTTCAACTTCCAAATGTCTCAGCAAGGTTTTGTTGATGTTTCTGGATGCCATGTTAGTGATTAGAAATAATGATTAACGATGAGGCATGGTTGATTTGTGTTTTCTTTTGAATAGTTTTTGTTTAGGTGCGTGTTCACCAAGGTTCCCAAAACTATCCTAAAGAACTACAGTTTTCTGCACAGTAGGAACCGTGACCATTATGTAAAATAACAGAAACTATGACATTTGGGCACGAGGCAAAAGTACAGCAACATGGCGAATATGGAGGAGGTTGGGATTGAAGTTGTGTTGTTCTTTAATGTTTTAGCTTTTTTGTGCAAATATGATGTTAACACTAATGTAGCTTTTCAAACCATTACACACAAAGCGCAATTTCACGCTTTGAGCTTATCTTGCTGTTGCCGTGAGCCAGTAGAACAGAAACAGAATACAGAATTTCTTCCTCTGGTAGAAACATGCCAAATGTTTCTGACATCCTAAAATGGTTTTTGGTTTCCTGAAAAAGTTCCTTTTGATAGGCTATTTACCAGATGGGCATATGTTTCTGTTGTATTGTTTCTCAATGTTATATCTTCTAATTCAGACTGATCAAGGATTGAATTTGTAGTTTCAAAATCAACTATTAGATGCCACCTCCATAACAACAATCTGGTTGGATGGGTTGTGTGAGAGAAGCCTTTTCTGAGAACAACCCAAAAACTGCAGATCCTGAACCAAGCAACATTGGAAATACAATTTGAATCATGTGTTTTGGTCAGATGATACCAAAATCTAGCTTTTTGGCCAGACACACCATTGCTATCTTTGGCGAAAAATTCGGGCTGCATGCAGAGAAAAGCCTCCATACCCCATGTAAAATATGGTGGTGGATCATTGATGCTTTGGGGTTGTTTTGTGGCTGCTGGTTCAGGGGCTTTTGTGAAGGTTGATGGCATCATATTTTAGCCCAAAATCTGGTTGCCTTTGCCAGGAGGTTGAGCCATATATGGATCATTCAGCGAGATGATGTCCCCAAACATGCATCCAAATCAACACAGAAATGCTTGCTGGACACAGAATCCGTGTTTTGCAGGGGTCATCTCAGTCTCTAAATTTGAAGAAGACATTCTCAAACCTAGGAATATGAAGGAGCTTGAAATGTTCTGCATGGGGGAGTGGTCCAAGATCACTCTACAAGTGTCTCCAACCTTGTTAAACATTCATTACAGGAAGAGGCTCATCTTCATCTACACACACACTCACCAAGCACTTTATTTGGAACACCTGTACACCTTCTCATTCATGCAATTATCTAATCAGCCAATCGTGTGGCAGCAGCACAATGCATAAAATC
>JAOUQW010000046.1:10213798-10226546 GCA_028565825.1 Olivaichthys viedmensis | reverse complement strand
GCCTGGCACATGGCATGTCTCCAGTGAGGTGTTGAAGATGTCTGTGAACACCGGAGACAGCTGATCAGCACAGTGCTACATCTGTCCTCACTGTAACATAAAATTGAGCACAACCCTGCCAGGTGTCTAAACTTAAAGCTGCTGTAACTGATTTTTTAAGAACACTTCGGTTAAGCAGCCTTTGCATCCTGATTACTCTTCCTAAAATACATGGTCTAAGAAAAAAACTGTGGTCCTCCCTGCCTGTCAATTATGCATGGGTAGCCTATACAAGGGTAGGCTATAAATCAACAGAAAGTAAACTGCTAGCTTGACGAAGTAGGAGATAAGCCTAGGATTAAGAATGTGAGAATTGCTTGGCTGTAGCTTACATAAGCACCAGTCTAGTAGATCTTTGGTTTCACACCTAGCTAATTCTACAAATTCAATCAGTGGAGGCATTCCTTAAGTTCTTTTACCTGAAATTAGGTGTGTAACTTCTTGAATGGAGTTTGATTCTGCAAAAGCACTTTCTGGAAATTGACCTTTTGGTGGCTAAAGCTGCGTCTCAAACAGTGTACTATGCACTATATACTATATACACTATGTGCTTGAGTATGTAGTACCTGATTTTTGGCGGACAGTAACATCTCAAATTAAGCACTAACGTTTTGCACTAAACAGAAATGCTAAATTACTGCGCGGTACCTCACGTCATTGAACCGCACCAAAACAACTTCCCCCACCGATTTTAACACCTAAAAGTTTGCTTCTAATTTGCATCCACAATGTAGCGGCGTGCTCGTGCCGCATGACAGCCTTTTAGCAAAATTTTAACTGCAGCTCCATCTGGTGGCTCCGCCTCTTCCGCTACTTGGCGCAGGTTGCAATCGCTAAATGCAGAAATGTCCAACATTCCACACTTCGTTTTTCAGCCGTTTTAATACATCATCCAGGTATTAATAGTACACTACATAGTACATTTTCCCATTGTGAACACACTACATTTTGCACTTTGGGAAGTGAACCATTTGAGATGCACCTTAGGTCTGTTAGCATAATCACCAACGTATTTTAGCATTTTTTCGGCGAGTATATTAATTTGACCTAAACATGCTATGTCTCGTTATTACTCAGGGGAAAAACTCCCTCACTATCTCGCAGGTAGACAGTTATGTCAACATGTCTGGCTTGGTTATGCTGCTTATCTAGGGCAACTATTTGACAGTCTTTATCCACAAGGCTCCTTTGAATTCAGCTGTATTCAGACACGTTGGGACAGAATTCCCCCACATCACCATGTCACCACTGGATGACTCATGTTTCATTGAGAAATAAGAATCATATCACTTTTTAGAATTGTTTAAGCAGTTCTGTGTCTATCTAGGGTATGATGACATCTTTGTTCTTCTGTACTACCCCTGTGTTTGGGGCAGATTGATTGTAGTCTTTGATTATGCTGCATTTTTCTTTGCCCAATCATGTAATAAATACCCTCAGTTGCTTTATTGTTTTGTCTGTTGTTCGTTATACTCTTACTGGAATTGATACATTGATCAAAACAATGAAGGGATAGATGTGCCCTGGGTGATGTTAATAGCATGCTGGCTTGTGTGAATGCAGGGAAGGTGTAGAGGTTCTCCTGAAAGATTTGGAGGTACCTAAAGAGGAGTTTGCCTACGGGCGCTCCAAGATCTTCATCCGGAATCCCAGAACCGTGAGTAGTGATAGACTCCTTAAATTCTCTTAACTGTGTTCTTGTATCTCTAAAGCTTGAGAAATTAGATTAGGAAATTTAATATGACAATCTACATTTAATACAGGTAATATAAAAACACAGTCAAGGTTCTGAGGTTAAAGCTGAAAAGGATTTAAAAATAAGATTTATAACTAGATGGAAGTATGATCTGGCTAGTGTCCAATTACAGACTGCATGGATTTGTAACTCATGGACAAGGTAACATGTCACAAGCTAATATAAGACTTAAGTGGGCTCACTCTGTGAAGTTTTGATCAGCTTTTCAAGTAGAAAGTTGCTCTCTTCTGAAATGCTCCAATATAATTTGCCAGCCCACCACCCAAAAAAAGACAAGCAGTCAAACACATTGTTTCACTTATACATTCCTGTTTATCAGTTAGCATGGGAAAGCAGATTCTAGTTAAGAAGCTCCAAAGGAGTGAAGGACACTGCTCTATCCTGAACCTCAACATCACAAATGGTTAAGAATGTTCAGGGTGTTTTATCTTATCCATGCACATTCCACCTCGGTAATTTCTTTCTCCAGCTGTCCAATAAAAGCCTTATCAGCAAGGGATCTTATTAGAGCTCCCCTGGCTCTTGTTGGGACAGCACCAGCTCCCAGCTCAGACTATGTCTGAGAAAGCAGTTTTATTTAGCTATCTTGGAGGATGTTGGTTCCCGTTTGGCCCAGATTCATGATGTTGGTTGTTGGACCAATAATTTCCTTCACTGCGTGATATAAAAGAGACATGCCTATTGGGTCAATAAAACATTCCAATTCAATTCAGTTCAGCTCAGTTTTATTTGTATAGCACTTTTAAAAACCGACATTGTCACACAGCAGCTTTACAGAAATTCGGGTCCATAGCCCTAATGAGCAACACAGTGGCGACAGCGGCAAGGAGAAACTCTCTTGAGATGGAATAAGGCAGAAACATTAAGAGGAACCAGACATAAAAGGGGAACCCGTCCTCCACTAGGTGATACTGGATAGTGGGATTTTGATATTAAGCCTGTGACGAATTATAGTCATGCACCAGTGTCAGGTCAGGCAGGTCCAGTTGATGACAGGAACTGCAGAGGTAGTATCATTTCTAGATCTTATGATTATTTTATCATGACGACGTGTGTTTACAGTGGTGCTTTTCCTTGGGATTAAGAGGTTTTACCATTGTACATATAATATTGGCTTCGTGTAATAACTATAAATAATTTAGTCTCATGCTGGTTCTTCAGTATACACAAGACTCCAATGATCTCTGGTGACTCTGGCATCTGTGTTCATACCGTGGTTCTGGTTTTCTTTCAGCTCTTCTGCCTGGAGGAGAGAAGAAGGCAGTGTCTGGAGGACTTGGCTACACTCATCCAGAAGATCTATCGTGGCTGGAAGTGCCGCACACATTTCCTGCTGCTGAAGAAGAGCCAGGTGGTAGTGGCTGCATGGTACCGCAGATACGCTGTAGGTTCATCTTCCTTTCCATGCGCAAATCGCCTTCTGTTATCTTGTTGGTTTTGTCTGAGTCATCAATAAATGTATTGCTGTTTTATAAACAGCACTTTTAATGGCAGTTAGCTCAGTGTTTCCTTGTTGCTTTTTCATTGCAGCAACAAAAGAAGTACCAGAAGATCAAGAGCTCCTCCATAGTGGTTCAGTCTTTCATCAGAGGATGGAAGGTAGGACTAAAACTCGGCAGGACTCTGTGTTTCTCTGCCGTTATTTCTATTGTGACATCTTTCCCTTAACCTCAATTACTCCGTCTCTACTAGGCCCGTAAGATGCTGCGTGAACTGAAATACCAGAAGAGATGCAAAGAGGCAGTCACCACTATTGCAGCCTATTGGCATGGAACTCAGGTACTGACTCTCAATTGCAAGATAATTAATCACAAAAGGAAACAACTAATTGGAGAAACATTTTCAGGGCAAAATGCGCCAAAATCCACTGGCTTTTGTCAACACTATACACAGTTGGTTTAGAGAGCAGCGCACTGCTTTTCCCTCTTGGTCTCCCTATTGCTTGTCTCAGTGCTGCAGTTGTCTGTTTCTTTCACTCTGTGTCATTTCCTGTCCTATCTCCCCGATTTATTCTAATCTTAATCCTCCTGTGTCTGCTGCTGCCTGGCCTCATCGGCTAACCTCTGCAGGCTCGCTGGGAACTGAGGCGTCTAAAGGAGAAGGCTCGGAATAAACGCGCTGTGTCTGTCATTTGGGCAGCCTGGCTGGGAATGAAGGTATTTAACTAGCCTGCCACCATGTTTCTCCCGGCTAGTTAGCTTCGGAGTCTTTCCGAGCGCCCGTCCAGTGAAGCTGTGTTGTCTAGCCATTCACTAACTTCCTGTAACTAATTTTGTTTTGTTCATTAATGGGTTACATTTTGGGGTGGGTTCTGGAAACATACCAACATCTTTCTCAAACCCTGACTCTGAAACATCAACATTCTTTTTGGTTGAAATGCCATCTGAATTTAAATGGCAAACGCTATGATTTTTTTGGTATGATTCTTTCTTCTTGCACAACATCTTGTAGCGTCCATCTTAAACATACTTTCATGTCTAGTCAAAACAAAATGAAAAGTGAAGAATCTTAGCCACAGACAAGGACATTATCATCATCATCCGTTGCACTTTGCTCCACATTCTCAGCAACATGTTATCTCTGTGCTCAATGACACTTTTTTCAAGATGAGCATCAAATATTTTTTCAGTCAAATGTTATGCTTGACGATCTTGAGTTGCAAGGATAGTCATGCATCGCCAGAATTATCCTACCCAAACCGACAATTATAATCAGAGACAATTATTATAATATAAATTTTGCAGCAGACTCTTACAGTCTCCCCTAAAGAGCCTTCCCTTCCCATTATGCCTATTTAAAAAATGCCAAAAATAGACAACTCAAAGGATTCACACATCAGATTAAATGACATGGCATTTCGCATGGTTTTTGATTTTCTGAATGTGCAATTCGGTCTGATAGACTTTTCTTGTTTTTAACTCCTTTCTCTTATCAATCTTACCTGATCTGTGTCTCTAACTTCTTCATGTTTCTTTACTTTCCTCTGAAATCCCTAAAAAACATTGCCTAAACAAGGTTCGGAGAGAACTGAGGCGCTTAAAGCATGAGGCTCGGAGTAAACACGCTGTGTCCATCATATGGGCCGGCTGGCAAGAAACTAAGGTATTCACAATGTGTGTGAGGCTGCCCTTCATGATGTCCTTCCTCTCACTTCAGCATTTCCCCAGAGGTTGAGAGGACCATGAGCCTCCCAATGCCCTGGAACCCATCCCATCTCATGCATGATAAGTGTGTTGTACCATAACTCACATGGCATCAACTTAACCTGTAACACATATTAACTCGGATACAATTGTAGCTTAAGGATCCAATCTCTTAAACCTCTTTGCTCTGACTGCCAATGGATTAAAGCTCACCCAGACACACTCGCAGGCGTATGGGCAAACTGCCATGCAGCAGGCAGGCACTACTTTGGGAAATGGGCCCAAAAGTGGTCCATTTTATGTGCCTATGCACCCGCCTAGAGGAAAAGCATGAAGTATATGAGGATGTATATCATTTTAGCCTATGTAAGAGTCCATTCCATTTCATTTGCCACCTCTCTCTGCATGATTTGGTTTGGTTTTGTTCCTCTATTTCAGGCAGCATTGCTTGGTTTTGCTAAGTGTCTTTTTATTTTTTATTTTGCTTCAGCTTGTTTTTAGTGTGCGTGTGTTTGTGTGATGTGCAGCTTTTTCTCCCCAGTAATTCAGTTTCCTGAAATGAAATTGTGTGATTCAAAAGGATAACCCGAATTATTTAAACGCATTTAAACCAACAGCAGACCAAGGAGCATAACTTCTGCCTGTCACCTTCTCTGACAGTAGTGGTAATGGAAATACAGTGTAGCTTTGTGTGAGTGCCCACCCGTTTGCTCCTGCTCTGGGCTGGTTATGTGCCTCCTCTTCATACTGCTCTTTGTTTTCAATAGCTTCACTCTCTTCTGCATTCCTCTTTCCTCTCCCTCCCTCTCTCACAGGCACGCAGAGAGCTAAAACGGCTGAAGGAGGAGGCCAGGCGTAAGCATGCTGTCGCAGTCATTTGGGCCTACTGGTTGGGCCTCAAGGTATCTGCCAACTAGTGCACTGGTCCTGTCCCATCCTGAAGCACACTAACCACCCACTAACAGCCTGCCTCGAGGTGTCACTGTCGGATGATAAAACTAGCCTTAAAACCAGAGCTATGTTAAGTTGCAGACAGTGATCCCATTAATTCCTATATCAGGTGTCTGCTCAGAAAATTGTATACGGCAGAGATTCCTAACCACCGGGCCACAGACCGGTACCAGGCTGCAACAATGCGGCAGTCAGGGCACTAGGCGGAGATTACCTCCGTGTGTCTGCCGTTAAACAAATAAATCAGTGAAGTAAAACTGAATGATTAATGATTTATATTTCCAAGTTGCGGATTAACCTTTTTTTAATTAACGCTACCTTGTTCATTAATTAAACGTTTAACCTTGATGGGGCATCAGCATTTCCTGGCATGGCAGCTATCTATATAATTTAGCAAGTTCTATGCCAACACTTCGCTAGTTAGCTAACAATAATATGAAATTTATTGTGTCTCAAGTATCTCAAAACAAACTTCTACCATCACAACATGATTTCCACTGGCGGTGGAATGCCTCCTCTCTGTCCCACGGCCCATACACTGGTCTGTCAAAATGTTGTGAGCTGAGGTCTGGTCTGCGTTATTAAAAAAGTTAGGAAGCCCTACTATACGGTATGAAGGGCCATTAAAGTCTTCCTCTGGGCTGAAACGACTTCATGTTTAGAAATAAGGATGAGATTTTAGATACGTGTCATGAGAGTGCACTGTCAGCCATGCTTCATGAAGCAGATTCAAATCTGCTCTCGTAAAGCAGGGCTTTAGATAAGCCAACTCTGAATGGCTAAAAGGGAGATTTTTTTTTGCATCTCTTCAATCCTTTTGTGCTGAAAGCTCAGAAACTATGATCCTTACTGACACCACAGATGTTGCCTGGAGAATTTCCCTGTCTGCCTGTTTACATCTCTCTATATACTTATACCCACCTGCCTGATGTGTGCATGCTTTGTCAACTATACTATATGTTGCTTTTTAGCATTCATTTGTTGGTTTTGAGCTCTCCTGATTGTGTGTGTTTGGTTTTTTTTTGTGTGTGTTGACTAATTTATTAAGCTTTAGCAGCACTTTCAGTCTTTTAGGTGGAGAAGCTGTTGGATGCTGTTACCGAAAGAGGAGACCGCTGTCTTTGTATTCCTAGTATTTTAACATTTTACTTGCTTATTATAACCAAAAGGATCACATCATTATTGAATTAGTTGGGTTTTCCTCTGCTCCTCTGGCGTTGGCAAAGGACCCAGTATCAATTGTCTTTTCCCTGCTTTGATTTGTAATTGTACCTCCCTGTTTGCTACTAACCCTTCTGGTCGAACAAGTATGAACATGAATGATTACAAGTGATAAACTGGCTCTTCTTCCTTCTCAGGTCCGTAGGGAGTATAGGAAGTTCTTCAGAGCAAATGCTGGCAAGAAGATCTATGATTTCACCATCCAGAGAATTGTAAGTTGGTTAAAAATGGTCCTGCATTTAATTGCTGCATATTTTAATTATTCAGAGATGACTCTGTTTGAACACACAAACTTGGCATGCAAACATTTATGTACAGATCCAGAAGTATTTCATTAGCTTGAAGAACACGTTGCCTTCAATGTCACCAATTGATAAGAGCTGGCCAGCAAGGTCTTACCTGTTCCTGGAGGGCACACATGAGGAGCTCCGGAGGATCTTCCATCTATGGAGGGTCAGTCCCTAAAGTCAACAACATTGATGTAGCCATTAGGGCTGTCCCTAAGACTAAGATTCTGCATTTACTTACCTCTTTATTTTTGTATTTACTAAGATATTTCTGCAAATCTAAGTTTGAACCATGTAGTGAGTCTCTGTACAAGTTTAAGCATCATGCTGTTATACTTGCACACATTGTTTAGGTGCATCAGTTGTGCACCGTACTGGTTATTAACGAGCCAGGTGAATGCAACATGGAAAAAAATGTTGAAAAAAAAAATTTTTGTGTGCATGCACTTTGAAATTTGTAAAGATGGGTCCAACAAGGTGGAATGTAAACTCTGCGAATGGCGTTCTACTTACCACTTTGTACCACTTAAAAAACATAAGTGTGTATACATTGTCATCCGGCTATGCTAGTTTCCCACTTAATTAACCAATAGGTAGGGTTTTTTTTTACTTTTTTGTGTAAAGGTATAAAACATTCTCAATAACTTTTGTTTCAAAATGAAAGCTTCAATTTAAATCAATGTTCAGTTCTATAGTTCAGTGTTGTTCGATTCTATGTTTATTCATTAGCCTTTTTCCGGGCGGTGATTTAGTCTGCTAAGGCTTTTTAGTCAACTAAGCAAATCCTTAGTTACGGACAGCCCTACCAATCTGTTATAATTCTTTCTCACTTCATTCTAAAATTTAGTGCAAGAAATACAGAAGCCAGTTCACAGAAGAGAAGAAGGCCATCTATGAGGAGAAACTGGAAGCAAGCGAGATCTTCAAAGACAAGAAGACTCTGTACCCCAGCAGGTATGAACAAGCATTTATACTGTGTACATTTGTAACTTGTTTTTTTTCTTCTTTTTTTTCTTATATTGCATATATCTTGTATAAGATGATTCTTCTTTGTTTCGCAGTGTGGGGCAGCTTTTTAAAGGAGATTATCTGGATATTAACAAAAACCCTAAGTACCAGAAGCTGAACAGCATGATAGATGAGAAGGTGCTTCTTGCAGATGTGGTCAATAAAATCAACAGAGCCAATGGCAAGGTGAGCATTGCATAAAATTGCCTTATTGAAATCAGCTTAAGCAACTCAGAGAGTCAGTGCTTCATACAGACATCAGGCTTAATTTAACCGTTTACTGCTGTGTTCATTTTAAGGGGGCTTCCAGAATCTTCCTCCTCACCAAGAAAAACTTTATTTTGGCTGATCAAAAGACGGGCCAATTAAAGGCCAGCGTACCACTTCCTGATCTCGCCAGTGTCTCTGTCAGCACTCAGAATGATGGCTTCTTTGCTCTCAAACTCAAAGAGGTAAAGCCATTTCTCTTCATTCTTTCTCACAAAGGCTGATGTTACATTTGGTATTAAGTAGACCAGTATGTATTGTGTAATTTTGCTGACATTCAGAATATACATTCATTTCACTATGTGATGTGATTTCAGCATGATTAGTGCCTTTATCTTACCAGCACACTCTCTTTGTAGGGCACTGCATCAGCAGCCAAAGGTGACTTCCTGCTAAGCAGTGATCGATTAATAGAGATCATCACCAAACTTTATCGCACAGGAGCTGCTTCGGCCGACAGGGAGCCAATCAGTATTGACATCTCAGATGAGTAGGTGTTCACCGAACTGTCTTTTTTTTTTGTATACATAATGAGCAGAACTACTAGTGCTGTAGTAATTCTTGATTCTACCCTTGTTTTTTTGCAGATTCCTTGTGCAGTTCAAGCAGGACAAAGTGTGTGTCAAATTCATCCAGGGTGGACCCAAGAACAGCAATCATGTCGCCTGCAAGCGTAAAAACAACCGGCTTCTGGAGGTGTCTGTCCCATCCCCATAATGACCAATCAACTTCACTCCCTCTCGGGGTGCAATTTCTGTGACTCTTCACCGTCAAACATAACCCCAGATTCCAAATGACTGTGCAATTATGTTCTTGTCATTACCATATCTTATTTTTATAGACATAATCAGTGCATTATTGAGACTCAAATATTACATACAACACTATTTGGGTACTTAAGGCAGATCTCATATGTACCTTAGGATAGGGATGGGAGGTGATACTTTCCTCCCAGTCTTGTGGTGCAATAGAATTCCAGTTTAATCAAGGCATAAATAGTAATTGTTGTGATCATCATGCTATAGATGTTTGATGACACTGGCGGGAGCTTCATGTGGTTAACTTAACTCACCATGTTCACATCATGCAGTTTCTGGGCATCATGTTTGTGTGGGTGTCGGAGTGGGTGAAATGCTGTAGACAAAGATTGCAAGAAAGTCTTTCTGTTAAGCTTCCGGATTACTGCTGAAAAGCTAGAAACTTAAATTGCACTTGTTTTGTTTACACTTGTTTTGATTTTTTCCCCCTAAACTTTGTAATTCTCACAATCTTTCAGCTGAATTGAAACAGGCTTGCCAAAGTTTTGTAATTTTGTACCAACTGTTCCTTTCTGATAGAATTTATTTCACAATGCAATATCTTTATTATTTACAAAGCCAAATTTCATGTCATCTTTACAGCCTGAAGGTAAATGCCAAAAAAATACCAGTTTTTGAATCTTGCTTTTGATCAAAATGTACCTTTTCACAATAGGTCAATTTGTACACTACTTATTTCTTAAAATAGTGTAGATATTGCTATTGTGTAACATGCACTACACCTGCATTTCACACACATGCACACAGACAGTATGCAACAATCCCATACTTCATCTCTCAGAGGGTTCTTATTGTTCATAATGCTGTGGTAAATAAATATCGGTGAAACCTGACAGCTACATCGCACGGGAACACCTTGCAGAATAACACAACGCCACACCTCCCCACAATGTGCTTGACGACATTCTCAGGTGTCCATATGGTGAAATCAGCTGCGATGAGCAACCTAATCGGAGCTTTGCATGCTGAACTCTTCCTCAGAGAAATAAAGCGATTATGGCCTGAGGACAAAGTTCAGAGTTAGTCTGATCTTGAGCTGTGCTGTTTTCCTAAAACGGTGTAGAATGAAGATATCCCATCATGCCCAATTACTCATAACTGCATGTACACAAGTCAATCCAAAGAACCTGTGTGAATGATTTTCAGGAAAGCCCAATTAGTGTGTGTATGGATGGTTAATAGTAGTAGCTGATACCTGTTTCTGAGAAATCTATATACTTTCACATACTGATCATTGGGATATGGGTGGTTTTACTTCACTATTTAGCTGGCCCACACTGGCTAGAGTTATATGCAGTGATTTACTTTGGGCTTATCCAGATGTTTTGAGTGAAAAGCACTATACATTGAATTATTTAAAATGTTGGAATGCTAACACAGTACTGTCTATGCGTCTTGCGTACACATCACCAAAATACACAGGTAAACTATATGTTCAGTTTAGGCTTCTGTCACTGATCAGGAAAGTTGGGTGCTTTGCCTTAAAATATATGTGATATGTTTAATATAATTCTCTATTACTTCAGTGGACATTTTGTATTGTTAAATTTATCAAGATCTTGGCAGACATTTTGAAGACAGCCCCTGGGAGAAGATTTGACCTTTGCTTCTGCAGGTGTTTTATAATTTTGAAACTTTTAAGGTGATTTTGTAATTTTACAATAAAAGGAGTTTAGAGGAATTGGTTATTGCCCCCTCTTTCATGAGGGATGCATGGAAATATTGTGCAAAATTGCTTACATTTTGCTTTGTGTACAGTTTCAGTCTTCAATGCAGTATACTTTGGTTAATCCTTTTCTGTGTCGGTAGTTCAAGAGGAAATAACTCTTGTGTGCTTTTTGTGTGCCTAGATGTAACCTGGTATATCAAGAGAACATGGATGTGTTTCAATCAATTACTAAGTGTAACAAAGTGCAAGCAATCTCTTTGTTTTGTTTTTTAAATTAAAGCAACAAATAAATAAGTTAGGAAAATCTGTGTGGTTTGATGTAATATTGTTGTCATCAGTGTTTTTGTGATCAGATAGTATGAAGAGGGTCAAAATAGAGATTCAGATAAACATCTTTTGGAAAAAAGCTCAGTTTTTCAATTGGAGAAGTTTGGACTTCATAGTATTGTGTTTATCAACTATAATATCTGTGAGTCAAATGGGTTAGACTGTGCATCATGTTAGTGGGCCTCTGGGTTCACACAAACTCCACCTTCCTCTCCACCCTGGCACTTCTTAATCCGGAATTGGTATAAAATTTGTAAGCTGAAGCAAAATGGTGTTTCTCACAAGCTCTATTTGTTCATCCTAAAGACCAAGAAGTATTTAGGGCCCGAGCAGCTGGGACCAGATGTTTTCCATCACATCTGGAAAGCCGTCCCGGGTGAAATTCCGCGGCTTAAGGATACTGCTGGTGGCACATCCCTGAGGAGCAGACCTTGACAGATTGTGCATGCTGAATGTAAAAATAGCACCCAATTACAGCACTACCCTCAGCAAGTTCCCACCAGTCTGAAGTCTGGGAACAGAGGAGAGGCCGAACCTCCTGCAGAGTTCCCTAAAGGGGAGTGATGAGGGAGAGAGAGAAGGAGGCAGGCCCACCCAGCTGGAGGAAAATGTAAAGCTGTTATTAAAGCTTACTGACACGCCTGTGTTTGTATTTTCCTTATTGGGCCTTTCATCTTTAATCTGACAATGTTCATCAGAATGCAACGTATAGGCCTGTTTCAGACTTCATTATGTACCTTGATATACATTTAAAGCTCTTTGTGCCTCGTCATATATTAAAAAGAATACTAAACCATCACTAAACACTATTTAGTCCTAGGCTTATTTTAGTTTCACTCTATAGCCATCAGGAAGAAGGTTGAGACCCTTAAAACCTGTGGGGGCTACCATCACCACCATCACCACCACCATCACCACCATCACCATCATCACCACCACCATCACCACCATCACCACCATCACCATCACCCTGTCCCTCAAATAAGGTTTTTGAAACTGATATTTTCAACTCAACAAGTGTAGACGGTTTACTCCCACTAATATTCTTTGACTTGTCCTAGGTGAGCTAGTCTTCTGCTGCCATCTAGAGGCTAAATTGTAGTATGCATGGCGTTTTAGAAGAATGCTTCTTTATTGTCACATATACAAGTGAAACTTTTCTTCACATATCCCAGCATGTTGGTGAGCTGGGGTCAGAGGTCAGGGTCAGCCATGATACAGCACTCCTGGAGCAGGGAGGGTTAAGGGCCTTGCTCAAGGGC
>JAOUQW010000046.1:10166288-10183202 GCA_028565825.1 Olivaichthys viedmensis | reverse complement strand
CCTGGAGCAGGGAGGGTTAAGGGCCTTGCTCAAGGGCCCAACAGTGGCAGCTTGGCGGAGCTGAGACTTGAACCCACGACCTTCTGATCAGTAGCCCAGTGCCCTAACCACTGCGCCACCACTGCCCTATGTCATGAGGAGAAGGCGGCGCCAAAAATTATGTTGCTGCTTTGATGTGAAGATCTCCTGATACACCCAAGACAACTTGGTGTGAATATCTCAAATATGGATGGAATAAAAAAATAATAATAATAAAACATTGAAAGCAATATCACAAAAGGGAATAACAGTTTTACAAAGGAGAGGAGTTTTGCATTTTGTTTGCATTCACCCCACAAATTGAGCCTTGGTCTTGTCCATATGGTTTCTGACCGTGTAGAACACTAATCTATTAACAAAAGCACATTGCACCGCTGAAAACTGCGGTGGAAGCCATTAAAGGGTAACTATAAATGTAAAAAAAACAATTTAAACTACGAAATTCATTTTAAAAAAAACGGCTTTATGATTTTATGGCGCGTATGCAGGTTTGAGCGGATTGCTTGATGACTTTCAGCATGGGGGTTTGCATGATGCTAACTGGTGGCCATGAGCTTCCATTGCTTGTTAGCCACATTAGCCTCGTAGCGCCAGCGCAAAATTCAAGACGCAAAACTTGGACGCCCAACATGTCTTGGTCGATCAATTGCATCCGAGGCAACGTTAATTGCAAAATGGGGTTTTTTTTTCCTTACACAGCCAGATTCTGATGTTGATGTATTCGTATGATGTCGTCACCCGTGAAACTATTTCAAAAAGAACTTGCGTTGAATTAGCAAAAGGAATTATCGTTTAGAAAACGCTCGTTATCGCCGATTCAAACGGTCATAAAGTGTTAGTTTAGTATTTGAACTTTTTGAAGCGTGGCAGATGGGTGAGCCAGGTTTGCCGGTTTAGCTTTCTGCGCTGGTCTTGCAGAAGAGGAGAAGAAACGCGGTTTACGTGCATTTCTTTTCTCCTTCTATAACTAGGAAAAACATCCGTAAACACCGCCCATCTTTCAGAGAACAAGAGTATCGCGAACAAGTTGCCGTTTCGTCTATGCATCCCCTTAAACCAGTGCGCGGTAAGAGGTTAACGGTTAGCCAAGTGAGCTAGCAACATTGTATATAAAGGAGTGAAGCGTTGTCCTCGGCATGGTGCGCTCGGTCAGGCGCGTACAAAGGCTCCTCACCTCGAGAGAGACGCTTCAGACTCTCACCGTCCCGTGAGAACATGGCAGAAGCCCAGCGTCGGGGGGGTTTTCCTGAGGAAATTACCAGCAGCGTGTGATATCTGAAGGCATTTTTCATGAGCGAAATGCCTCTTTGTGGTGGTCGGTGCGGGTAAAGAAGAGGGCAGTCCCTGGGTTATAATGGCGTCTGAATCCCCGTGTTAAAAAACTTCCCTCATTCCCTCATTCCCTCTCCCCTTTCCCACAGACTCCACAAAGTAACACTCCCAGACCCGGGTGGGCGGTCTGACGCTGTCTCTGCCCACCTTTCATTCACCTTTCATTCACCTTTCATTCCCTTTAGCACGGTACACCTGATGCGTTTGTACCCGTGCATCAAAGGAAAAGAAACATTGCTTCACACATTATGTCACACTCCAAATCCCTTATGAGCAACATGAGCCTAGCATTTTATCCCACGTGTGTTGACCTGAATTAACAGGTCACGCCGACCTTAAGCGTTAGAAAGAAAGCTTGAACATAGTATTTAAAAAAAAAAAAAATTTTAAACTGAAAACATGTTCAGCATCATGGAGCGGACTAAAAATGTTCCCGCATTATTTTTTTGCATAAGGATCATGTGTGAATCTTCAGCCAATCCCAATTCCTCCCTGCAGGGAGCGCCCGCGTCCTGGGCTTCAATCCCAAACGGCTTCCTACTGGGAATAAAGTACACTACAAAGGGTGTAGGGGACGTTATTTCGTAGCCTACGTAGTGTACTTATACAGGGGGTAGAGAGCCATTAGTGAAGCAGCCTATGTTTAGCTGCGTCCCCAAACAAACAGACAAACAAGCCAACAACAACAACAACAAAAAAAGCCTACCATGTCTTATCTGCATACGGTAACTTTAATACAGAATTATCAGTGGCGAATATTAAATACAAATATAGAAAAGAAATATGCAAAATGTGCATTCGATACTTCAGTACTGAAGGATGAAACAATTATTGTCTTTATTCAAAATCACACCCAAGCAGCTCCATCCGCAAGGTGACAGCGTTCTGCCATTTTGTAGGAATAATCCTGATAAATCTGGAGAATATTGGAGGGTAGATATAATTTTTCACATGATCACTGTTATCAGAGTTTCCCATGAATGTCTGCAAAAAAAAGAAGAAAAACTACATTAGAGGACTGTGTAAGTGCTGTACCAAAAACTTTGTTTACTCATGTTCCATGAGGTACCTTCATCTCATAGTCCTCGTAATCTGAGTACTTGGTCCATGTCCTGCCATCATCACTGTACTCCAAAACATAAGCTGTTACAAACAACTCTCTGCCCAGTGTTTTTGCTCCCTGGGAAACAATTCCAGTGATTTTCTTGACATCTTTTAGTTCTATCTGGAGCCATGGTTGCATGTCGTTACTCTGTGGAGAGGACACAACACCAGAATGTAATGAATTAATGGGTTTAGGGTGGGTGCAAGCATAATATGATTTGTTTGTTCGCTACCTTGGCTTGCCAAGCATTGAGGGACCCTTGTTTATCAAGACGGGCCAACCAAGGCTGCCACGTCCCAGAATACCAGTTGGTGGCAACAGAACTGGCTGTGATCTGCTGGTCACCTATAAGTCCATTCTGCATTCCCAAGGGCACAGAACACCCTGCAAACATGCATATTAGTCTTGTTATAGCATATCTAAGCTGTGTACATTCACTGTTCTTAAAATAAAAACGATGCAAGAATATTTCCCACCTACCGTCTAACTCACAGCCATAGAACTCCATGCGAACAGTTGGATAATTATATGAATGGGAGGGGTAAAGCCTCACAAAACGGCCAATTATGGGTGGAAAGAATATATTCTCCTTCACTTCATGGGCTTCCTCATTACCTTCAAAAGTCTTGGGAAGTGGAAAAGAAAACAGGCAAACCAGCATTTACAAATGAAGTATCATTGCTATGTATTGTAATATGCACTGAAGCAGTCACTTGCCTTTCTGGACGTTTTGCTGTCTCCCTTGAAGAAAATCCATCTTTTGCGGTCTGTGCTGTAGGAGATGGTGTAGTTTAGCACAAAGTGAGATGTGAAGAGCTGCTTGGCTCCCTGTGTGGCTATTTTACTGATCACCACTGGTCGTTGGAAGTCTACCTGGACAGCAAGACCCACAATCTTCTTGTAATTACTTGTTAACATGTTGCATGTTGTTTATGTGGTAATAATCTTATGTGACAATACCTGAATCCACTGTTCTGACTTTGTTGTACTCCATGCATTGTATTTTCCTGTACTGTACAGTCTGGCCAAATTGGGCATCCAGTAGCCTTGAACATGAAATTAATTGGATTGTTAATCTTGGTTATAGTTATGCTGTCTGAACCATGCTACAAGTTACAAAAGACTTGGAATTTGGTTATACCTCTGAAGTCAGAAGCAGTTATTTGGCTGTCTTTAACAGACCCAGTAATAAGACCAAGAGGTTGGCCACATACTGCAAAAACAAAAATAAAGCATTTGCTATGACATTAAATAGAAATCTTGTAAGGTATTATGTTAAACAGTGTCTAAAGAGTTTGCTACCTTGATCCAACACTAAAAACAGGGTCTGCATTCCTCTCTGCTGGGAGATTCTGATCTCAGACTCCAGCAGCCAGAGCCCTGGCTTTGAAGGCCACATCTCCAGAGTTGCAAAGCCTCCTGCATAAAAGCACCAGAAATGCAAAGGGGTTAGTTAGATTATTTCAGGAGTGTAAATCAAGTTAGTTTTCAACCAAAATAAAAAAATAAAAACCTGGTAAAAGTGGATATACTCCCTCGCGATGGAGATCCTTATGCTTGTTTAGGAAGGTTTGACCATGAAAGTGAATACTGTGGAAATCTTTTGGAGGGCCCATGTTTATAAGATGCCAATTCACTAGCTGATTAGTGTACATGCGGAGTCCTTTAAGGCCGTATATAATTCCATTGATGGCTAAAAGGACAGAAGAAAAAGGAAAGCTTTTGAGGCACTAAAATGTTGGGGGATTAGTACATACTAATACTCAGGGATTTTGAGCAAATCAACAACAGAGACACAAAATTGCTCCAATAAAATACCATGAAATTTAATATTGTTATGGAAATCTGGGTCCATCGTTGCTTTTTTGTTTGTCTTCCTGAGAATCTCCCAGTTTTTCTCATAGTACCAGCTTTTGCTCTCATCAAATGTCATAAAAAGTAACATAAAGTCTCGTCTGTCCATTGGATTTTTATCCAGTGTGTCCTTCTTACAGACCAGAAGAGGCCCAATCAGTCCGGAGTTTATGTCTCGCTCCTGCATATACAAAATTTAAATATCATGACTCTTCATGCTAAAATGCTTTACATGGCAGCAACAAGGCAGTGCATTTGGACTTACAGGGTTCACGCCAGAGTAGTAGGCCCATATCCGACAGTCAGATTCACCATTTAATGGTCCCACTTTGTCGTTTACTGTCCAGATGTATGTGAAAGTTGTATTGGGTTGAACCGCATCATCGTACTCGTACCAGTAAGGTGAGTCATCTTCATATTTAAGCCCCTCCATATTTTTGCTATATGACACCCCATTTGCATGCAATGAATATGGGCGGTTGGCAAGGTTTCTGAATACTATCTAGAATGGAAGACAGGCTGGTATTAGGCTTTAATGTAGATTTTAATTATAGATTTGCAAAGTCACTTTATTAAGTTAGCAGATTTTACATATATGGTCTCATCAACTTCAGCCTTAACAATGGGACCCAAGATGCCCAGATGCTCATCTACTTCTCCACGAGTGTATGGGGTTGTGAAGGAGCTGTCCAAATATGCCCTGAACAACACTTTCTTGAACAGTGTGGGCCTGTCCTTCACTGTGGCTTTATCTTCCCTCCTTTAAAGAGGAACAGTAAAAACGAGGTAGTGACTTACCAAAAGAACCATAATGTATATTATCAGTAAAAAAAAAAGTATGATTATCTATGCTTTAAATTGTGTGTTTTATATAGGCATATAATCATAAGTGAATTGCATTCGAAAGAAAATAAATGTAAATTTAAGTTTGGAAAGCTTGAACATTTCAATGAAATGGTTATCCAGATCAAGGGGATTTCAGTGTAGAGCAATTATTTTTAAAGTCTGGGCAGATATGTTGTGGGACTTCCTAGATTGAGGTATTTTAATAGATAGAGATGATTTTGAATATTCTTCAACATTCCTTTGATACGTCTTGTGTTTTTTGTTTAGTGAAATATGATTTTATGACACAATACCTTTGTCCATAGCCTGCATAATCCCAATTAACTTCCTCAGCAGTAATGAAGTAGACTCTGGCCTTGCTGCCAGCCATTTGCAAAGAATATTTAGATACTTCATCAAGTACAGCAGTTTGTGTTTCAACTTGTTTTCTGTATGGGTCTTTGTATTCAACATATTCATATTCCTCATTGTGACCTGGGAGGTTCTCAAAATCAAAATTCTGCTCTTCATGGGGAACATATATGTCATAGTCGTTGAAGTTATTCCTGGGAACGCCTATGATTATGGACTTTGCCAGCATGTCTTCTTCACTAGAACTGGGCTTGGTAGTCTTAGAACTTAACTGAGTTGGAGCAAAACCCCGTGGAGAGAAGCCTCGTGGAGACATGACACTGCGAGGTTGCGGTTTGTACTCCTTTCTCTTTTTTGTCTTCATCCCATACCCTTTCATTGGTGTCACCCTTTGGAGATGTACCTTCTTCTCTTCCTTTGCACTGTTTGGTCTGCTTGGTTGTTCCAGTGCATTGTCTGTTATGTATTTGTTTATGTAATCTGGGAACTCCATTGGCACCAGCTCATGTTTTCCTTCGTAGGTCCAGTTCTTTCCTTGTGGATCCAAAGGAGTGGTAAGAATTACCTCAGTGTTGTTGCTGTCCTTCAAATAGATGACTACTTCATCATAAGTCTTTTCAATGTCTGGCATAACCTCCTCTGAACTGCTGTTTTGCAGTAGGATATCAGTGGGGGACAAGTTGTTCTCTGGAGATGAAAGGTTGAAAATATCATTAGAAAAGGAAGTGTTCTTGAGGCTCCCTGAACTGAACTCTTCTGACGAGTTCCAGAGCTTGCTGACTTGAGGGCTTGTTGTGTCATTATGTACATAGTCAGTGAGGGGAACTAAGACAGAGGATGTCACATTCTGGGATGAGTTTGTTCTCTCTGTGTTCTCACTTACAAAGAACATGGCAGAATCATACAACGTGATGTTGGAAAATGTTGAGTCCATTTGGGTGCTGTTGGATTCTTGAACTTCTGAATCTGGGTGGTACTGGGTGATATTTAAGTCTTCAAATTCCTCCACTGAAAATTCTAAGTCCACTTGGGTGCTATTTAATTCTTCATCTTCCTGCAGTGTAAATTCTGAGTCTACTTGGTTGCTATTTAATCCTTGAACCACCTTCAGTGTAAAGCCTGAGTCCACATTGGAGATATTTAATTCTTGATCCTTTTCATATGATAGTATAGAGGTCATGTTGGTGTGATTTAATTCTTGGATGTCCTCAATCATTGTGGTCTGAGCGGTATTGCCCAGCAGTTCCAAAATGGTGTTGTTGGGAAGTGCTGTAGGTGAGATGTTGTCCTCAACTAAATGCTCATGGCTGATCATTTCTGTTTGTTCACCACTATCCAGCAGCACAAAATCTTCCACCTTTTCAACGTCTGTGATCTTGATAGGAGAGTTAAGAGCAGGTACACTGTGAATAAAGATGTTGTCATTTGACCCATTATCTTCTCCCACCTCCGCAGAGAATTCCAGGGTCTGTGCCACTGTCACATTCTCTTCATGACCCTCTGAGGTTTGGGTTGATAGCAATAGCATTGCCTCTTTTGTCACTAATGATGTATTGTGGCTGTACTGTGATGTGATTTTACTGTCAATATTTTGCAGAAGTGAGATGTTACTGGAATTAGTGGCAATACTGTTAGTTTCATTGATTATGGAGTTAGAAGGTACTGACTCCAGAGTTATTTTGAGCAATGCCTCTGTTGTGCTTTCATTTTGAGCACCCTTACTTGTAAGATTGTTGTCATCAAAATCAAACCCAAAATTGGTCATGTTTTGGATCTCATCAGTGCGGCTAGGACTACTGCCTTCAAGTAGCACACCTTCATTAGAATCTAAGAGAGAAAGGTCCAGTTGTTCCATATCACCTGAATCTTTTTTTCTCAGTGTCCTTAGACCAAGCACTGCCGCATAGTCATCTGTGTCTTTATCGACACCATTTTTTGTGCTTGATTTTTGTTTTGTTTTCTCTTTCACTAACTCTGTCTCATCTATAGGTTTCCAAACAGAGTAAGTCTCTGGCACATCTTTATTGTCGTCTTCATACTTGTAATCATCTTCCATGAGATAATCCCTAAAGCATTCAACATCCTTAAACTTCACCCTCAATCCTTTTTTGGTGTCATGTGTGGTTAGTGATGCCAGGAGCCAGACTCCTTTAATATGAAGAGATAAGAAGTCAATTTAGGTTATAGTACATGCAGATGATACGGTAAGTGTCTCTTATAATGTCATTACAAACAAATACTTGTGCACAATAATGTTGTACATTCCACATTTACAAGCTCATTAGTTTATATTTGCCCAAAACCTGTTCTTTAAACAACATTTACATTTCACATCAAATCAATGAATATTACTACTGTGCACCATTTATGCATACTGACCAATATTAGCCATGTTCATAGAGATGGTCTCTCCTGTCATGGGGAACAGATTGAGGATGTCTTCTTCTCTGTTGTTCAACTCAAATGTGTGCCCATAAAAAGTGGCGGTCTGGATGTCATCTTGTTCCCCAACACTAGACACATGCCAAGTCGCAATCTCACCATTGCAAAACCCCAGGACTTGGCCACTTTCATACACATAACCATTGATTGCTGTGAAAATTAATTAAATTTGTGAAATTGCAAAAAAAAAAAAAGTGAAAAATCTACTCACTGTGCATACAAATCTACTCACTGTGCATAACATTTGATTTATAGAACTCCGGGTCATCTGTTTTCACACTTTTCGGGTCTCCACAGTATGTGAAGATGTTCTCGGTCAGGTACCAACTCTTGTTCTCATCAAAAACTGCAAACATAGCATGCTGCTCCTTGTCTGCTCTCAACTGAAAAACAGAGCAACTTTCCAAGTAATTAGCTGGCTAAAATATCAGATCAATCAAAAGTGGTTGTCACTTAAGATATAAAAATTTACGAGAACAAATAACAAAAAATTACCTGGACATTTCTCGTGCTGAGGGACTGGCTCTTGCAGATGAGAAGTGGCCCGACAAGGCCTGAGGCGATGTCTCGTGGAGTGTTTACTGCACTGTGGTACATCCTGGTGAGACACCTTGAATCACTGTTTAATGGCTCATCCTCCTCAATGACTCGCCACACATATGTGTAGGTCTCCCCTGGTTGCACTGCATGGCTCTGGTTCCCTTTGAGATGATAAGGGACATTAAAAAAAGAATGAAGTCATGAATTTCATGAGTTCCCTCTATTCTATTTTGAACAATTGTTTTATTTTTAGGTTCAGTTCTGAATGAAGTCAGGAATGTCACATGCATCTATTCTGCTTTAACCAAAGGTTATATTTTTAGGTTCACTTACAATGTTGTAGGTAAGTCATTGTCATGAATTGAGAAAAGGATCTTTAAGACATCAAAGCTATCCAATAATTAATTAAATTAAATTACATTTATTTTCAATATACATGTACACAAGTGTACAGTATTACAAAAAGTTTATATTTAGCCTCAGCATATACACCCTCAGCATAATGAAAAACGAGTTAAACATTTTAAATATTAGACATTAGAATATAATATAAAGTAAAAGAAAGATGGCCATTTTACTGACCTCCCTCAGGGTAGTTGGCCCCCTCTGCTGGTTTATCGATGGTTAGTCCATGAGGATAGATGCTGTACGGACGTGATCCTTTGTTTTTAAACACAATCTGTAAACACAGGAAAATAGGTTAACATAATTACTGATTATCAAAAGGGACACCAGCCTACACTATCAAATCAATTGTGTCAGATGGTGTGATTTTGTTTCCAAGTTATGATTTTGTGCTTTGTTCTGGCTTTCTTTACCTTTATAATGTCTCTGATCTGTGCTCTGATCACAGGTCCGAGAATTCCCAACTCATTCTTCCTCTGCTTGTGCTCTGCCCTTTCTTTAAATGAAGCATTCATATATTGGGTAAACACTGCTTTTTTATATTTCCTACCTATCCGCCCTGCACCCTGTTTTAGGTATGTGGACTGGAAATCCCTGTGTGAGAAGGAATGAGAACAAGATGTCTGTAAGTTAAGTTACCACAAGGGATCAGGCATTGTTTAATGGTGCTCAGTGTGTACCTGTCCACATTATCTGGCAGATTTGGGCCATAATCCCATATGATCTCCTCAGCTGCAATGTAGTAAGTCCATTCCTGGCTCTCTCGCTTTTGTTGGATGGTGAGCTTTCGCTTTGGTGCAGTAAACTCCTTACACATATTAATGTCCAGGAAGCCATGCATTCCAGCTAAAATAAAGTAAGGAATATCTTGCAGGACCTATTCACCTTTCTCTTGTATATAGTTTTAACTGTTTACATTTACAAAGACTAATTTTGTTATGAGAGTTTTTTGTGGATGGGAGCACAAATCATTGCAAATTGGAGTGGGAAATGAAAGCCTAGGTTTATGCTAATGAATAAGCTGTGAGTTAAAATAATATAAGCATGGAAAACCTATTTTTTATCTATTTGGTCGTAGGAACAGCCAGGTCTAGCAGTGTCTTGTAGTCTCAGGCAGGTCTTACCTTCCAAGTGTTTGCTGATGTGAGAGGAGAGGAGCCAACGACCAGGGTAGATGGCCACCATCTCTGCGCTGGTGGCCGTGCCACTGATAATGCCAATAGAAGACACCTTATGCCCACTCTGCTGTAAAACCTGGCCATTGAAGTGCACAGAGAAGAGCTCTGGCTCAGAACTCATACCCATTAAGTGCCAGGTTACTTTGGAATGTGCACACACACTCAGATCTGGAAAAGATCAAGAGGAATATTACAATCGGGCAACCAGCTAATAGAGGCATTTATATTTTGTTATATTGGATAAATTGACCAACTAACCAGGGACAGAGCCATTTGTGAAGCCATTGATGGTGTATTTCACATTCTCTTTAAGTGGAGAATGTGCCAGGTACCAGGCGTTGTTCTCATCAAACACCCCAAACAACAGTATGATTTCCTGATGGAAATGGACCTGCTTTCCAAAGTCATCAAGGCTGCCTGTGGAGCAAAGGCTTACATATCAGGCTGACTGACCTTCAGAATAAACAGCCTTATCTCTCACCCCATGGTTACCCAAGCCGTCTGACCATAAAAAGGGAAGCGCACACTATTGATGAATTGACTCATATTGACTAATAATGAGGATTATGGACAACTAAAAAGAAACATACCATTCTTGCAGATTAGCAGTATACCAATCAGGCCTGTATTGTAGTCCTTGACTATGTCATTATGTGAGAAATAAGTATATGTGACACATGGGGGGTCTGCAGCTTCCGGGGCCACTTCTGAAGTCACCTCCCAGTAGTATGTGTGCTGTTTGCCAGGAAGAATCATGTCATCCTCTTTCTCAAACTGGGACGTGTTGTCAAAGTACAAAGACCCTAAAAGGATTAAAGATTTGCAGCACCAAATGTTAATATTTTTGTCAACTGTTTATAAATTTATCAATATTTATTATAGTGTAAGGAAGAAAATATTTATGGGGGTGAAAAAATTATCTTTTTTCCATTTAGGACTTAGGTACAGACTGTGGTTAATATGTATGAAAAGGGTAAATACATCTGTTCATGCTGGCAATTTGTTTACTTCGTTAAACAAATGACAACTCTGGATTTCTGTTTAAATATATACCCAATTAAGCAACAAAAGCTGGTTTTTCTTGACCACAGAACTCTGGGAAACACATCATGTTCTAGCAATGAAAGGCTAAAAGAAAAGGTAGCAAAACAATGGTGTTGGTCAAACCATGGTGGGATTAGCTCTTTAGATAATTTTATCACTGCTATTTACTGTTTGTACAAATTCAACAAACAGTATTCATATGAGTGACAGGGAAAAAATATATATATTAGAGCACATGGGGCATACAGTCAATTTTTTGTGGGAGTTTTTAGGTCTTTTTTTTGGACTTAGGTACAGCCTGTGGTTAATATGTATGTATAAGATAAATATACCTCTTCAGTTTGTTTACTCAACTGAACAAGTGCCACTGAAAAAAAAGTGCACTCTCATAAGCAATATTTTCATTGTAATGTTGCACAAATTTTCATACACAGACTGACTGTAGCTGACATGGTGTTATATTTCCATTTGTATTTTTAAGACAACTATGACATCAGTATACAGACCTTCTGACTGTTTTCCGTAAGCAATGCCATGTGGATGGATGCTACAGGGATGATCTGCCATGTTCCTGAAAGTGACAATGATGGTGTCACCTTCTTGGCCACGGAGCGTGGGTCCTAGCAGCCCTGTAGACATACGATTAATTAATAATTCTCTAGAAGTTTCACAGACTTGTTTAGGTGTAGTGCCTCATGGAATTCGTGTTAGTGTCTTTTGAAAGTATTGTGACTACTCAGGGATGTCATGTTAAAATGCGAACATCATCCTTGAAACAGTGATTTGAATACCTGACCATGAGGGATGAGTTTTAGCCTGTTTGAAACTGGGATCATATTCCCTGTACACTGTCTTTCTATAGGTAGGACCAAGCCTGGAAAACAATGGAAATAAACTTAAACATTTATAGGAAAAGTAAGGAAAATATATCACTACTGAATATTACTATTTAAATGTACTGAACAAGTCTAATTCAATTCATTTTCAGTATGCAACACATATATCTAAATATAAGCTAAACGTTTTAGTAGAGGTCACAGAAAAAGCACAACATTTATCAAAAAGCTATAAGAATAAATAGTTGGTTTAGATGGTGCTCTAAAACACATACATACCAGCTCATTAGGATATACATTCATCTGATGTTAACAACTGTCAACCTATTTTCCAACACATGTAGCAATATACTATCAGGATGACAAACTTTCCACTTACATGCGGTTTATTTCTTACATGCAATTTTAAAATAAAATGCTATGTAGATGATACAGTCCAATTTGGATATTTTCATTTGACTGTCATTTCCAATGAAAGTATTTTTAAGGATGAATGTGAAGTCTGAAAATATTTTTTTTAAATTTATGATCCAACATGATTGACAAAATTGAAAGTCAACCTATGAGAAAAAAGCATGATTGGATTTAAACAAATTATTACATAAAAAAAAAAAAGTATTGTCAGAAAAGTATAAAATACCTTTGATTTCCATTTGCAGTGTAATCCCAATTAATGTTAACTGCAGCAATGTAGTAGTGCCTCTCCACTGCTGTTGCACATTGAGTCAGAAATGATAGGATGGTAAAAGCATAATAAGCCCCTGGCCAAGAGTGAAGCCTCATATTTCAGCCTGGAACTCCAGGTAAAGAGCGTCTGTTCTAAAGTGCAGGAACTTCTGATCTCTCAGTAAAGAGTAGTTTTTTTCGAATAGCTTTATCTCTTCCTCCCTCTTTTGTCCCAGTCAGACCAACACATACACAAGCACACGCTCACACACAGACACAGACACACACACACACACACACACACACACTCACACACACACACACAAAAGTTTCAACATTGGGCAATGAACCATGTTTTGTCATGTTTTTTCATGAATAATAGGTCAATGCTTTCAACTCAAACAGGAACCTTAAAGTAAATGCCTACTAAAAGTATTACAGTTATCACAGTTGAATTTGAAACCTGATGTCTGCATTTTCCCAGAGCTACACACCCATCAGATCTCATAACAGCAAGAGCAAAATTAACAAACAAAAATTAACTTACAGACATTGGAATGACAAATAGGAAACAGAAATGTTTCAAAAGTTCAATAAAAACAGTGTTCCCTGTAAGTCTAAAAGTACACAAATTGCATTCAAACCCCAGAGCTCTGTTTAACTAGAAAGCTAAATAAGCAACATAAGCTGTTCTCCTTTGACCACAGAAAACTGAGGAACATACAGCATGTTCTGGCAATGATGTGCTAGAGGAAAGGCGAAACAGAATAATGGCGATAATGGTGATAAGTGTTGGTCAAAGCACAGTGAGATAAGATGATGAGGTTTACAGCCTTAAAGCACTTCAACAAAGTACTATGTAAAGTGTCTGAGTACATTTTAGAGTAAGGCTGTAACACAAAATTAGAAAAAAATGAAGAAGTCTGAATACTTTCTAAATGCACTGTACCTCACAGATTAGAAATGTCTCACTCTGGTAAAATTTGTTACTGTCAAAAATTCCAGGAAGACAGGAAACAGGATGATATTTCTACTGAGTGATCTATTTACTAGCACAGTTACAGTAAAACACATCTGAGACCTTTCATAACCTTTAAACTGTTTGTTTGTTTCTTTCTTTCTTTCTTTCTTTCTTTAATTAATTAATTTAATAAATAGCCTGCATGTACTGTACTTCACAGATTAGAAATGTCTTACTCATGCAAATTTTGTTACTGTAAAAAATTCCAGGAAGACAGGAAACAGGAAGATATTTCTACTGAGTGATCTATTTACTGGCACAGTTACAGTAAAACACATCACAGACCTTTCATAACCTTTAAACCTTTATTTAATTTAATGAATAGACAGAATTTAATTACCTGGGATTTTGTGCTTATATGTTAAAAAAAGCCCCCCTCCCAAGCATTTTGCGCATCTGTTTCAATTTAGAAGTGGCAGGTTATTAACATGCCCAAAAGTAGTGGAGACATGGAGCCTCTCATAATATAGTAATGCTTCCACAATGGCCTAAATGTCATAATGTTTAGTATTCCAATGAGCAACAGTTGACTATTGCAGGGAGTGCATATTTAAAATCAGTGCAATGGGTACAATTGTACAACAGTGTTATAAGCCTTGTGCAGGCATGAAAATGTATTATAGTAAGGCGAGGCAAACTGTAGCCTATGCTTGATATCTGCTATGACACTTGGGTAAAGTTTCAGTCAGCAAACTGAACAAACTGACATAAGCTTTAGACAGCAAAGGAACAGAAAAAGGAAAAAGATAAAGCCTCGTTCTGATAATGGAGTACTGGAAATTATTTCAGTTTTGTCTGGGCATAATTTGTGTCCAAGAAACACAATCATGAACTAGAAACTTTTCATAAAAATTAGACTTTTGTTCTGATAAGTTTTATGAATATTTTTCTATGTCTTCAGAAAACGGAACCCTTAGATGGTTAGCCAGACCAGCTGACTAAGGTTGAATTAGGTCTCGCTGAGGAGGAAAATCACTAAACTATGTTGGAATCTGGACCGCCGGGAAAGGAGTTGGATTACCCTATGAATTACAGGGGGTTTAATGGGACTTTACTACCCCCCCAAAAGGTAGTAAAGACAAAAGGTTGGGGGAAGGAGGGGGTTTTAAAAATTTCACGTGCTTACGTGCTTACTATGTTGGTGAGGAAGAGACGGGTGCATTATTGTGAAGTAGTGCTGTGAAGGTTTGGGTGGTCTGGCCTTAGCATGAAATTGTGCTGTGTATATGGTGTGCATTTGACTTAACTGCAGACTTGCTTGAGTACTAACAGCTGCTCTTGACTATAATAGTTGCGCCTTGTACTGTGTGTATCGACTGGGGTAATGATAAAATTGTTTTGTCATTGTTTGGCATTATAATCAGGGGTTAAATTTGTGGAGAGTTTGAACTGAACTCCAGTATTATAATTTGATGGGAATGTAAATCATAGCATGGCATAATGGTGATAATAATAATTATGATATAATACAGTTTCACACCACTTCATAGAGAAATGCTTTCAAATGAAAATGTATTCCTTTAGTCAGCGTTTATTGTTAACTGCTGTGTATATACATTTGATCATTAAAGCAATATGTGTTCCACATATGTTTCATCCTCAAACATTAGTAATTAGTATTCAAAGTTAGTATTAGTATTCTAATTATCTTTGAAATATAGTTTAGTCGAATTTCTTAACACATAATTGCGGCTCAAGAAAAAGGGACTTTAGGCATACAATTGTGACGAGGCTCACAAAATTACATCGGACCTCAGTCACCCAGCACACAATCTGTTCTCAAGGCTGCCATCAGGCAGACGATACCGTAGCATCCAGTCACGGACCACCAGGTTAAACAACAGCTTTTATCTGCAGGCTATTAGATTACTAAATAGCCTCTAGTCCATTCCCACTGCCAGTTGTCACAAGTCACTTTGCATGTCCATTTGTTCATCCACTCACTTTGTCACTTTAGTACAGTGCTGATACTTGATCTTGTTCTTTGCACTACAACAGTCACTGTAAAATCTTATTTAAATACTCCACACCTGCCTTCTTGTTCCCACTTATTATATTGCATTCTGTATGTTATACTGTGTTTTATTGTATTATTATAATTGTATATTTTGTGCCTATAATGTTTGTTAGTCTTTTTTTTGCTCTGTCTGAAAGTCATAGCAAGAACTCTAAAAGCAAAAGCCTGCAGTTGTTACCTTGAAGAGACAGGTTTTGAACCTGTTCAGTGGAATCAAAATAATTCAAAAACCCTTTTGCACGGCCCAATAATGCGCTGCAAAAGCTGCTCTAAACTCTTCAGGCATCTAACAGGAAGTCTTTTCAGCAGTGAATGTTTTCACAATGACGATGATGCACACAAAATGGTGAGAGACAACGTGGAGTGTAGAATTAATGGTATGAAACTTTTCAAATGTCTGAATCCAAATGGCAAGGTGCAATGTGCAAACCCAGAGACCAATGATACAGTTAAAAATATACTAAAATCCTGCATTAATTATTCGAGTTACTGCAAGGAAGGAACCACCTGTAATATAGATGACATTTTTGGCGTCATGTTTTAATCCTCAGTGACATTTATCTTTAATGCCGCCTCCAAACTAGAGTTATGGCCTAAAGTATATACAGCACTAAATGAGTGCGGATAAAAATAACACCGTCTGGGAATAATTTCCCACTGGGCAGAGAGGTGTCTGTGTGCTGGTGCCACTAATATATGCCCAGATCAATATTTAATGTTCATTTTGGAGCTGTCTGCAAAAATCTGGGAAATTGGTTGACTTTGACCTGGCAGACATTGGGGCTGAATATACAGCCGGAGGACAAGTGAAGTCACAACTCATTTGAAGCTTCCGCTCAGAGATGGACGCGGGCCTGACACCGACATGAATCCTCCTGAGGAAAATAAAGCAATCTTGATGGCCCTGAATGATTCTCACATGCACTCACATATTCACAGATAGATACATGCTTTCACAGTTAAGATAGCAGAAGTCACAAATCTGGGCAACATTTATGACAGGTACAAGGAAAACATGGCACATTGTGCAATAACAGTATTTTAAGGCAATTTTTATTATGGGATCAAAACATCTGACTGTCTGTGTATCTCTCTACATGTACAATATATTACATTCAAGCAAGCCATTAACAACAGATGTGCCCAACCCATTTTCTGGAGATACACTAGCGTTCAAAAGTTTGGAGTCACCCGTCATATTTTATGAACAGTCATTATTCTATTCACTAAACTCTTAT
>JAOUQW010000046.1:10143643-10159017 GCA_028565825.1 Olivaichthys viedmensis | reverse complement strand
GGTCATTTAGATGTTAACTGCTGTGGGGTAGATGGAAGTTTTTGCCCACATTCCATATATGATAAAAAGTAAAAAACACAAAAAGATGGATGTTTTTCATTGGACAGCGATGATATGCACTGTATATTTTACAACTTTAAAGTGTCCCTAGGTTGTTTTTCAAATGTCAAATAAAATTTCTGAAGTGGCATTTAAAAATGCTTGATTGTAAAACTTTTAAAAATGTTCCAGAGGAAAGCAGTGATATCTGGGAGAGTGATGTTTGTTGTACAAGTTTGTGACCAGTTGTTGTCAGTGTTCTTACAGAGTTTGCTTTTTACTGTGAATAGAGATGCTGCTGAGCAAGCAAATAGAAATTATTTCTTTGAACTTTAAAATTGATTGGGAACATACATTTTCCTGAGACTTTAAAGATGCTGTTTTACATAGTTCAGGTAATTCAGGTGTGATTTCTCTTGTGCCATTGCATCCTTCTTCCTAACAGAATGAGCATGCATTATTTTTTTCATTCTGGAAATGTACAGTATTTTTATTTGGCAGATTTAGGGAAGGCTTGAAATAAATCTGCTCAAGAATCATCATTCTGTCTTTTTCACATTTTAATTTATAAAATAATTTGAACATTTTAAAGAGACACTTATAATTTTTAGAAACTGAAGCAAAAACGTTGTCATTCAAGTGCCTATATATTCATCAAATATGTGTAATATTTTACCAATAATAGTCCATGAGCATTTACAATACGCAGCAAAGCGGTTTTCTAATACATGTGGCCTGACATTTTTTCTCTTCACCTCTATGAACACGTTAGTGTCATTGTGCAGCACTGATTAAGCTGGCTTGAGAATCTATGGCTTAATGAACCTAGCTTTAAGGAACTATAATGACAAGCACTGTTCTAAAGCTGTGATGGCTTTGTTTACTCTTGTCAGTGGAGAAAATGAACTCGATAAACCTGATACGAAAGACATACTGAGGGTAAGGGAACATATAGTCAAAATGGCTTTAAAAGGCCATTAATGTCTGAAAATCTTTTGCATATAGACTTACAAGTGAGACTCTTCAACCCACAGTGAACCCTTGCTAAACTAATACAGACCATTAGGGGGTGATGTAGTAAAGAGAATGTAAACATAATTGTGGAGCTTCATGTTGACAGTCAGAAAGAGCAGTGTTTTACCTTACAGTGAAACTGATATTTGGATTAATAACCTAGGAGACAGTTATTAAATAAGGCTATTTTTATTGGGGAAAAAAATAGCATCATTATATTGCATCATTAAAAAACAAGGACAGTATATAAGTAACAATGGAGTAACAACAATCCAAATCAGCTGGTTGTGGCCCTTAAAATGATCACTTCATCCAGAGAAAATAAATACAAAAGTCTATCATCTTTTATCTACAAAAGATTGTCAATGGCTGTGAAACACTATACATCCTCAGGAAGGGAGAGATCATAAACCTATATGAGAAATATAGCGTGTGTAAACACGAATAGCTACAAACGATTAATGGAAAAACAGTTAAAAAGAGGAAGTATGGTGTGCGACCTCTGACACCGAAACACAGTCCAGTGGAAAATACAGCCCTTTTAGGATGGCTCACAGGCTGACTTGCAGCCTTCAGTAACCATATCCTTCGTGATAGCCTTCCTGGTAACCATGGTGGTAGCCGTAGGAACCGTACTCGTCCTCGGGGCAGCGCATACCCAGGCTCTGCTGGATGGCCATCTCCTGCCTGCGCAGCTGCATGGAGTCGATCAGGTCATAGATGATGGCCATGGACCACATTGGTGATGGGTACCATGACTTCACATTGCCGTCCTTGCCAACCAGCAACATGGAGAAATACTCAGGGCTGATCTGGAAGTAGTTCCTGATGTCCCTCACTAGTGTGGCTGACAAGCCCTCACGATCCACCGTTGCACTGCCTGGAACATGCATATATATGTGCTGAGGTCAGAATCAGATATGTCTATTTACTCCTATGGGGCAGCTTACACTGGTATGATACAATAAGGAGGAGTCATGGCTACCTGACAGGATACGTTTCTTTAGCATATCCACTCATCCATCTGTAAAAATATTGTTTAATACTGAAATGATGAAAGCAGCAGCCCACTTCAAGGTAGTAAGATGGTTAAAAAGAAGGAGTAACACCAGAGTACACAGAGCCTTTTACTTAAGGCAGACATTTATTTAAAAAAAGTAGATTTATATTTCAAAGACTAATCCATGGAGTTCTATGTATCCACAGAGTTGAACCTTGCTCTTGTGTCTCATTTTGTGGCTGCTTCTAAAGTCAGTACTTTTAATACTGCTTACTTAAACAGTCTTTGATCTATAAACATCACAGAGGCCATCCCTCAGACATGCTGGTGCAGCTTTCCAAACACATGAAAGCCTGACACTCAACATAACATCAGCTGCACAAGCACACTGAGCATGTCTGTGGTTTTACTGATGCTGAAAAGCATGGAAACCTTTCCCTGATTTCAGGTTTGTCCTGCAAAGTAGTATTCCTGTGGCAGCCTTGTGGTCCTCGCCCAGCTGGCCAGGGTTGAGGGTTCAGTAGGAGAGACTAAATCATGGAAGGCAGGTAGTGCAGGCTTCACAGCACAATCCTACCTGCTTTTCCTAAGTTACAACTGAGCAAAGCTGCTCATGTCAACACCAACATCCCAAGAAGATTTAATTTGGTTCTCAGACCTGGAGCTGTACACATGGCTGCCAAATTGCACACATGGCAACATTTATAACACCGCAACAATTTTGATATGTGGTTTGGATTACTTTTTGTATAAAAATAAAAATATTTCAAAAAAGTCCTCACCATTAATGGGGTAGAGTTCCAACACTCCACCCATGTCTAACATTTCAGTCCCCACCAGCTTTAGAACAGATATATGACGAAGCCCTGCGAACAACCAAACATGTTACAAACATTATTAGACTAAATGTTAACTAAATCAGTAGCCAGAAATATAAGCTTTTACATTTCCCTAATCATGCAGTAATTCTGCTATTACCCTCAGTATGTTTCCTATTAGAAGTGTTCTTGGTCTGGGTAATTATTTAATTTCGAGATTACCAAACTGCAGGTTGACACAGATAACTGCTTCTAATCAAATGGAGCTTGATGAAGTAAACAAGGCCAAAACTGAAAGTACAAAACTTGTGGTAAATGATCAATGTCAGTTCAGAGAAGAGAGAATAAAAAGAACCTTTGAAGTATTTCATGTGTCTAGCAACTATATGAAATGTGATTACTACAGTCATTCATGTTGGTTTTGCTGAACTTTCAGTGTGAAGTTTCATGAATAATTAATGTTGGATAATTTTCCTGATTAATTTCACACTGGTAAATCATTGGATGAACATTTGGGCCTCTCCACAGACATAATTTGTGGAATGTGTCTTTTTTTTTTGATCCAGGCCTCAGGCTAAAACCTCCAGAGCTCTATTATCGGACCCTAAAATTAACTGTCCAAAATATGGAATACAAGCTAAGGTCATGTACTCTATCCTACTTAAGCAAAAGACAGTAACTACTCATCGAGAGACACCGATAAAATGACTTTAAAGTGTAATACATGCCTAGCCAAACCTGTAGTATCTAGAAAATTAGATCAGGGGTTGTTTGATGATTAATATCAAGGTTATATTCAATAAAATGAATAAAATAAAATGACATGACAAAAACAACAAATACTCAATTTTCACAAAATTGGCAGAGACAGCCTTTTGCCTTAGTAGGTCAGTTTAGCAAGGGGAGTGGATCTCACAAGAAACATAAGTAAAAAATAACTCCATTAAAAATGCTAAGAGGTCTCATACTATATACAAGCCAATGAAAGCGCCACATTTCAAATGTGAATGCCTCATAGATATATTAGCTTGTGATATGTAGCTGTCAGGAATACTGGAGCAAACTGCCAATCTGAAACAGCTGTTGTGTGCACAGAATCCCCAGCAATGGTCCTGCCAATACTATTATCTGGGAGACACTCAAGTAATAACAAGAGGATAAATCACAAAGCTACACAAAATAGAATTCAAAATCCTATCAGTCATTTCAATGACTTTCAAAGTCAGCTCTTCTTCCTTGTGCATGCAGATTTACAGATTTACAAAGACCTCAGCATGTGAAACATGGCAGACGCAAATATCTAATGGCTTCACCTCGAGTTAGTCATTCTGTGTTCTTAGCTGAGCATTTGTCTGGACCACAGAAATAACTACAAGTGACTTTATTATTTTGTGAAATAGACTTACCCAGGTTGCACGCCTGACTGGACAGTGCATAGAGCTGCTGCTGATAGGACCACTCTTCATCATTGGGAGCTGATATCACAAAAAGTCTGCGTCTCCAGCGGAACCTTAAATCACACAGATAAAAATAACTAACAGACTACCATGATGGCATGTTTGGCACCAGGCCACGCAGGGATCATTAGTAGAGTAATGAGATGGTTTAACCAATCAGAATGGCCTTCAATGGAAACAAGTATACTTTCTGTTTTTCATACAAGTATGCAATTCACTGATTATGTATGATTGCATAATGGTCAGCATTTCTGTGCAAAGCAAATGTTATCTTGCCAAGAAAAGGTGCCTACATTACACTGTATCCAAATAAATAAATTAATACATAAAATAGGCAAGAAAGAAGAAATGCTGAGATTTTGGACAGTTAGGCTGGATTTAGAGAGCAGAGTGAAATGTCTAAATTAAGCTGTTCCATTAAGCTTTCCTTACAAAAGGATCTGTGCTACCTGGACAGGAAGTTCTCCAATGATCGTGGCTTGTCTTCTTTTTTACATGTCACTCCATCTCGCTTTTGTTGCTCCATTTCTCGGATGCGAGAGGAAAATGTGTCGATGTAGTCAAATACAGCCTTCATGGCAATTGGGACCTCATAAAATTGCTGCAACAACATGCAGAAAAAAGATGCAAATTTAGCAGAAGTCAACTGAATACCTCTGCTACTTCCTTGGTGCTTTTGATTGGCTTAAAATATCAAGAAAAACCTAAAATTATGTGAGTAACTTGGCACCTTACAAAAACACGCCTCACAAGAATTCTCAAGATTTTTCTCAGAACCACAATAAACAGGCGATTTAAGCAAGGGCTGGCTCCAACGCAACAAACAAAGCGAAATATCTGATTTATTCTCAACCTGTGCTTTGGCAGTAAATGAACCATCCAACCACCAAAAGAGCGTGTTATGGAAAACTTGATTAGCCACAGCTCAGTGTAGTTTTAAGAGACTCTACTCCCTGTACCCTCAGCAGCCTTCCTACACACTGGCCTCTCTGTTTACACCAGATGTCTGCAAACAGGGTCCTGGTTTTACCCTGCACACAAACATGCCACTGAGAACTACTGAGGATAAAAGCTCTACCTCTGTCAAAAAACATGATGTAAACATGATGCACTACACAGCAGAGAATATGGTGTCTCCTATTACGGGGTTATGGGTGAAGGGTTCCGTCACCTCTATGTACACTAAAGAGCACTGTAGAACAGGCCTTCTCTGCTGAAAGTCAAGAGCAGTGTAAACTGATTTTATTTGCCATTTATAAACTGTCCAGAGATACCAGACTAAGTGTAACTTAATGGTACTGCAAAATGCAGTGCTACTTCCATTGAAGGTCTGTTTTTACAGCATTAATGAAAAACATGCATGACATTTCAGCAATTATGACGAATCTGGAATGCCTTGACATAGCCATAACTTATGAATTAGTGTATAGAACTTAAAGAAGGACATGATCTTACCTTCCATTTCATGTCCACATCCGTGAGGACCATATAGAAATCATTGTAGGTCATTCCGAACTCTTTTCTCAGATCTGTGATGAGCTCCTGGTTCACCAGATCCTCCTGCCGCAGGCCCTTCATAGGTTTGTCGTTCTCTGCAAAAAGACCAAATTCATTCACTGGTCAGCCAAACAGAAAAATAACAATTTTGCTGTGCCAGTGCTGGGTTTGACTGCCCAATGCAAACATAAAGTATGTGTTCTTAATAACAGGCAAAGCCAAGTAGCTGCAAGGTTCACAAGGACTCCACGGATCACTTCAGGACTGCTGTTTATTGTCTAGATGGATTATCACCATCCATGCAGTACCTATAAAGTACTTCAGCTCCTTAAAGATGGCAGCCCTGGGTGTTTATTCTGGAAAAACAGCTTCCTTTTGTCTAGAATGAGACAGATAAAAACTAAGCAACTCATGTGACCGGTCCCATCTGCCCACTGGAGACTGGATGGGAGACATGCGGGGAGATACAGCCAAGCCTGACTGTTTGTTTTTCCTACCTCAAAAGTCAAAGTATGTCTCTCTTGGTTTAAAGCATTTCCGCCTGATAGGGAACTCAGACAAACTGCTGCACTTAAGTGTAACAATCACTTCTTCCTCTGCCGCACAGTGTATGTGTATCCAGCTACTTATAAAAATGGCAGACACTGCTGAGCATTTCCTAGCTTGCTCCTGTTTATAGCCTTTAAACAGTAGATAAATAAACCACCCTGCCATGGAGAATTACATCATAGCCACGCTAGAGCAAGAAAATAAAAGAGCGTATTTGATGCATGTAGCTAATTTAGAAGGGCCACTATAGTTGTACAGCAGTGCATAGACCCACAGTAAAAGGCCTTTAATTGTGGTTCCTGAAACACAGCCCATTCAGTCAGACACACTTCCTTTCTGCCCCGTCTGTTATGTATTGGGACTAGTCACAGTGTGCTGGCAGACTATGAACACCAAACATGTGCCAAACTCAGTAAACAAAGAATGCAGGATTCTGAAACTCAGACTTAGCACTGAAGGAACCTAACACATTGAGGCACCGACTCAGCTCTGAAGAAGCCCAACACAGTGAGAGTCATACTCAGAACTGAATGAACCTAACACACTGAGACTAAGACTCAGCACTAAAAGAGCTCAACACACTGAGAAACAGACTCAGAACTGAAAGAGTCCAACACACTGAGACTGAGACTCAGAACTGAAGGAGCCCAAAACACTGAGACTGAGACTCAGAACTGAAGGAGCCCAAAACACTGAGGCTGAGACTCAGAACTGAAGGAGCCTAACTCACTGAGGCTGAGACTCAGAACTGAAGGAGCCCAACACACTGAGGCTGAGACTCAGAACTGAAGGAGCCTAACACACTGAGGCTGAGACTCAGAACTGAAGGAGCCTAACTCACTGAGGCACTGACTCAGCTCTGAAGGAGCCCAACACACTGAGACTGAGACTCAGCACTGAAGCAACCTAACACACTGAAACTGAGACGCAGCACTGAAGGAGCCCAAAACACTGAGAAACAGACTCAGAACTGAAGGAACCTAACACACTGAGACTGAGATACAGCACTGAAAGAGTCCAGCAGTGACAGATTCAGCACTATAAGAGCAAAACACTGAGACTCGGACTCAGCACTGAAAGAGCCCAAAGTACTGAGACTCGGACTCAGCACTGAAAGAGCCCAACAGATTGAGGCTCAGACTCAGCACTGAAAGAGCCCAACACACTGAGAATGTAGCAATGTAGCAGTGAGATATGAAGCAATGTTAGTGGACACTGAATTCATCTACAACCATTTTAACCCAACCTTTCATTCTTGCTTTTTTCCCCCATTCCGTGTCTGTGAAAGTGACACTTACCACATAACCACAAACACAGCAGACTAGTGACTAGAAAGTGGAAAGAAGTGTAACCATCTACTGACTCATACAAAGGCAAGACAGGGATGTCATCTATGGTCACACTCATGAATTCCTGCTTACTGTGGTTTAAGGTCCACAGTCTGTCAGGTTATTTTAGGTTGTTAAAATTCATAAACTTGTAAGCAATAGAATAGAATAGAATAGAATAAATGTGCATAGCAAAGTGAATAGTGAAGGCATTGCTCCCATAGCCATTATGATTTCCTTTTGTTGCCTTTTAGGCAAGATTAGCAACAAAAAGCCTAATGAAAAATATATGTTTTGCATTGCCATATCAAACCTCCTTGAAAGCTACTTGCTCTGCCAAGAACTGACTCACTCTTGTTCTTTGTGTGCTCAAACTCTCCATATTACTACAAAGGAAATGGACCCCCCCGCCCCCCATGGCTGGTGTAATGAACTAAAGAGAATGTGTGCCATGACATAGATCTCCTTCCCCAATCTTCAATTGGATCAGCAGAAAGCACTCCCTGACATGAGGTAATTGCCTGGAGAAGTACTGCTTTTACTCACAATCAAAGGCTGATTGTCAGATTAAAGGGATATCTCACGGTATCATCTCTTAATCGGCAACACAAAATAAAGAGCCACTGAAAATGTTCCTATTTGAACTGGTCACACATAAGGCTCTTTCCCACTGTAGGGCCGAACAGTTCTGATCATGGAGATTAACTGCTCCAATGGCATTTCTATGTGGAAAACCACTCCCAGCATGGCCTCGCCACAGTTAAATAACAATGCTCAGTGCAGCAGAACCATTCAGACACAATGTCCTAATGACGTAGGCATTCGCTGATTTACTGGTTTTACATTTACATTGCATCGTTTATTACATATGTTTCAACCTGCTGTGCAAAAAAATTGTCTAAAAACTCATACAGTTCCAAATCCTCCATACTGTCAGTCAACAAAATGGGGAGCATCAACAACAACTGCTTTATAGTTATTAACTATACATGATGGAGTTGCAGACCCACTGCATCGCTTCCTGTTGTTACTGTAGATATTCTTAGGTACTTACTAGACCTGATGGAAAAAAACCTGTAACCTTTCACAAGAGTCTGCTCTGCTGCGGAACTTTATAATGTATCCATAGTAGCTGCATTTACAGTGGAAAATTTTCAGGTACAAAACTGCAGACTAGTTAAAAGCTAAGAGAACAGGAAGCTGTTGCTGTATTTTGTAAATGTCATTGACGTTTGTTCCCTGGTAGGTGTGGCTCAGTTTTGCAGTGGTATGGGAATGGAAAGCTTGAAATGGGCAAATGTTAAAACATTAGACAAACCCCTTTACAGTCTCCTTTAAAAAGCAGGTTATTTGTATTATCTAAAAATGGGCGCAGAATGTCCCCATTTTCTCACATATTTGACCTTTCTAGTGTGGTGAAAAGCTAAAGATGAATTGGGCCTCTCTCCCTCTTTTTCCCAACACCACACAGGACATCAAGGAGCAATAGGAGAAATAATACCAAGATGTTATGCAAGATGTCTACAGTATTGTAAAACAGAGCTTTAAATCATCTGTCGTTTAAAAGATTTAAAAAAGTATAATATTTTCAAGTGTTTCAAAATCCAGAGGAAACTTTGGCTCACCAAGCTGGTAATGATCGATTTTCATGGTGCTGTTGGTCAAAGTGCCAAAGATGATGATAATGGAGACCTTCCTGATGGCCATTTCACACACATGTTCCAAGTACTCATCCCTCTGCTGCACATACATGCTGTTCTCCTCTGATGGCGCTGTAATCAGCTAGAATTAAAGATAATGAGACATAAAATATACAAATAATTTTTTTTTTATTCTTACACACAACTAAGACTGATTTATTGGGCCCTTGAGTTAAATACAAAACAAAAGTAGTGTAGTAAGTTTTTACTTAACTATTGATTGTAATTGTGATTGATTGTACTTACAATGAGCCGCCTTCTGTTCTCAAAATATTCCAAGAACGTTGCCAAAGCTCCCTTTGTAGGTGGTGTTTTTTTTGTAGGCTTCTGGTAGTCCTTTTTTTCAAGCTTCTTGTCAATTTTCTTTCCATTCTTCTCTTCCTTTATTCTCCTCTCTGATTTGCCTTCTTCTTCCTTTCCTTTCCTTTTTGGTTTGTCCTTCTTTGACAGCTTGTCTGCTTTGTCCTTCTTCTTCTTCTTCTCTGCCTTGTTCTGCTTGTCCTTGACTTTTTTGCTGGGAACACCCTCGACCTCCTTTTCCTCAGGGTAAGTGCCTGTAGGCTTGCCAACATTATGTCCACCATCTCCATTCTTTTTCTTGGGCAGCTTAGATTTGCTTGGCTTGTGTTGTGTCGGCAGGATACCAGGCTGTTTACGATTGTAGTCCTTTCGGTCAGTACGATTGTCTCCATATTTTCCAGAGTAGGCTTTGGTATAGTGATAAGAGGGGGTGGTGGGTTGGATAGTGTTTTTTTTAGACTGCTTCTGGTCCCTGCTATTGTAATGGTAATTCTTGGTCTTGGGGTTGGGGCCCCATTGTGGGGTTGTGTGAGGTTTTGTAGTCCTCTGGGTAATAGTGGTGGCCCGTGTGGAGGTTGTGGTAAGGCGGGTGGTTGTTGTGGGACGTGTGGTAGTGGTAGGGGGCCGGGTAGTGGTGGTGGTTGTAGTTGTGGTAGTAGTAGTAGTAGTAGGTCTTGTTGTAGTAGTAGTTGATGTGCTGGTGGCCTGGGTGGGTCTTCTGTTAGGTTCCTCTTTTCTTTCTGGTCTTCTCATAATGGGTGGGTTTACTTGAGTGTCAGTACTAGGGATGCCCTCAACCACCTGACCCTCCTCCCCTGCATCCTTACACTTCTGCACAAAACCCTTCTGCCTTACCTTCTCCATCTTGCGCATGGGTGACTGGTCTATGACCTCATACATAGCCTCCAGCCTCACTGGGTATGGGTAGCGTTCCTCCACCTGCAATGTCTTTTTCAAGAGCACCATGCCAAACTTCCCTTTCTCTAACTTGAGGAAGTTCATGAGTCGGGGGATGAGAGCCGTATCCAGAGGCTCCTCCATCACCTTTCCCACATTGGTAATGCGTCTGACTTTCCCACCTATCTCGCCCTCTTGGTGAAACATCACAATCTGGTGCACATGTCGCTCAGCCAGCTCGCAGTAGACATCTGCCTTGAGCAGGGTCATCATTAACCTGTAATAGCCATTTGATTCATGAGGGGCCGAGATGACCAGCACACGATTTTTCCCTGCAAACGTGGCCAGCAGGTTGGGGGATCCAGCGGAGCTGGGCATGCGGGATAGAGCAGCCCGTGCTCCAGACACACTGTCTATCTGGATGGGGTTTCCTAACCCAGCCCGCATGCCTCTGGTCCGGGTCAACACCCTCCTGGTTTGGCTAGTGCTGGCATCATCTTGTTGTATTTTCTCTCGTTTCTCCTTGACTTCCGTTTCTGGCCGAGCTGCCCGGGAGAGAGAGCTCTCTCTTAACAAGAGGCCTGGCGGCCGCCGCGCTTTGTTCAGTCTCGGACCGGCCTGTTTATCACCAGCCGCGCTACTATCTGACAAACACACTGTCAACGCTAAACAACACACAAACATACCCCCCCGCACGGCTTTCCCCCTCATATTTACACGTTTAGATTCAGGACCAAGATGTTGAAACATTCCAACGCAGTGTCATAAGACGGACAAGACAGTAGACTATAGGAACCGCATTCTGGTTCCCAATGTTGAAGACTGTTTAAACATGACTGGCTTCAGTCAGCCCAAGCGTTATTAAGCTCACAATCAATAAAAACGATCCACCTCGAGCGCTCCAGCACAGATCTGAGGCTTCAGTGAAGGTATCAGAAAACACTTCGTGTGAAAATGATTCTTGCACACGGTTTATTTTCCGCGCAGCATGCGAGATCGGAGTCTTTCCGCTGCGCAACCATCAAGAGAAAATGCGAGCCCGGTCCATTTCACTTCTCCTCGGAGATGTCACACAACCGCCTTAAACATTTAAACGAGAATTTCCATCCGCCTGAAATAGTTCAGCTTACTGTCCGCACACTCGGTGCAAGGTTCTCTCCCCAAGTTCCGCAGCGTTCCATGGGTCAGACGGAGGAACACCAGCGGTGTTAAGAAATTAAGGGGGGAGTCTTTATTCCTGGAAGTTATCCCAGACATGCCAGCAAATAACCTCAGCCTCCGACTCCGTTGTGAAGAGGACCAACCCCTGGAGCTCTGGGTTGCCAGATCGAACATGAAACCCTTACAACACATTTACCGACGATCCTCAAGTTCAACATCTAAACTTAACCAAGTGTTTTTGTATAATATCATATAGGACTTCAAATTTACTTAAAAGAAAACGTTTCAGGTTTTTTTTTTTTTTTTTAATGCTATTCACTTTACTATTGATGCCATGGGGAGTTAAACTAGACAGGTGTCAGTAAAAGCAGACTGCACCAAGAGTTCCATCTCCGTGCTTCCTATCTCTTCCTATACCAGGTATATCTGTTTGTAAGTAATAATAATAATAATAATAATAATAATAATAATAATCCGGCGTAACTAACAGAAAGCAGCCGTTTGAGGTGGCCTAATGTGTTTTCCTTTAGAAATTCTAAAGGGAAGTGAGACAGCTGGAAATAATGAAAATTCCTCCACACTGATGCTGAACCAATTAAAGCGCTCTATAGGAATCTACAGCTTTGAATCCTCAATAAGGTCATCTAAAAAGACCCATCACTGAAGGAAAAATGTAAATAACATTTGTTTCAGGAAAAGCACTGAGTAATACACAAGTGATACACAAGAGATCAGGGCTTCAGCTTGGAAAAAGTGGTATGTAGCGATTAATTAAAATCACGTGCAACTCAATCTCAACAAACAGGTTTGGGGAGGGTGGAGAGGTAGGCTAGTATGCTCAAGTGTCCTCTTCCAGGCAAATTTTCAGATTTTGCATGTGTGCAACCTCATATTTGGTCAAAGGCAACAACAGAGTTTGCGTTTCTCCAATTGTTTGATTGAAAGATGTGAATAATTTTGCATAAAGTTTATTATAGACTTATTTTTGTCCATTCTCTTAAAAGGTGAAAATAATTCTGAAGTTGACTGTCAATAGAAAGAACAAAGTTTATATTGGTTCTTGATTTCAGTTTGTAAAATGTCACTACCAAACATAACGTGACAGGTATCCTAGGGGTGACAAATTCCTTAGTTCTTTATAAAGCCTTATACAGCAGTTCCTTTTTTACTTTATGCTTTCTTTTTCTGTCCCTGTATGCATGTAGGTTAATCTTTGTCTTATCTGTTCATTGGTCCCAAATCTTAATATGTGTTTTATGTCCTCTTAATTCTTCCTGGACTTTCTATGGTGTATTCTTCTGTTTATGGTAGTCTCTGCTGGCACAGTCTGCCTGCATCCTGGATAGTGTTCTCAATCTGCTCAACAATATTATTCAGTCATCAAACACCTCATACTTCAACAATATTATTCAGTCATCAAAAATTTTATTCTGTGGTTGACCAGATTGTTTGTTACTGAAAAGCTTACCACTGTGCTTTTGCTTTTTAACAATGTTCTATTTACTGGAGCATGTCTTTGGTTGAAAGATAGCAGCAACAGATTCCAGATGTAAAACCTTCATCTATAAACTCGAGACTGTTTCATCTCTCTTGTGCATAAAAAAGATGCAACCACACACAATATTAATTATGGTCGCGAAGGCACAGTGTGAGTTGCACATATTATATTGATATTTATGTTGTGTGCCACATCTATCTATTTAGCAGTTTAATTCATTATACTAAGAAGAGGAGACCATTAAAACCTTTTCTTTTTTTTTGGACAGTAGCTTCACAATCTGTGTCTTGAAAATAAAACACATTATGGATATTCTTTGATACAATTCCTCAAATCCCAAGTCTGAAGGTTTTGTAGTACCAGGAGAAGCTGGTTGTGTGTGTATAGGTTAAGCCTAGGTCTGAACTACATTGTACTGTAAATGAGAAGTGATTTTAGTCTCAGTGAATTTCAGTGAATATTGAGACGGAGTGCCATGATAGAGCCATGACATATGGTGAACAAGTGTGTATCATCTTTCTAAAAATCTGGCCCTCATTAAAGATTTCTAAAACCTAAGCAACCTGACCAACATTTGTTTTCACTACTGTCTGCCAACACGTTGGACATAAAGTTTGCCAAATGCAAGCAAACAATCAAATGAACAATTATCAAAGCATTTCCCATTGTCTGCCTCTCTTCAATACAGTACATGCTCCAATGTGTGCAGCACATGTGCCAGGTCTGAAAGGGACCATAAGCCACTGCCTACCATCAGGCCACATTATTTCACATGGAGGACATCACACAGTATGTCAGCCTCTAATGACAACTGCAAAAGAGCTTTGCACCATCTGACCAATATCATGTGATGTTTTGGAAGTCTCTTCACCTCTAAAACTTTAATTGCATGTTTTCTGTATCATAATCTCCTTTATGCCTTTAATATGTTTCCACGTATTTAATGTAGATGGCTTAAACTGAAAAGTGTTTTAAATGCAAATGAGTGTCAGTCATTTAGTTATTTAGTGAATACAACACCAAGGCATTGTTGATATTTACACTATGTCCATAATTATCACATCTGGTTCATTTGTTCAGTAGATCCTAAATGACTACAGTAACTGTGAAGTGGAATTCTTACTGCTACATGTAATGGCGAGAGCATTGTATTACAGTGAGCTAGTTTCATAACTATCTGGCTGTTAGACATAACATCTGGTGAAAATAAACTTTTAGTGATCACAGATTGTGCAGTCACACTAGACAAAAATAGAGGGTGATTTTTTTTACCATATGTATATACTGTCATGCTCATTTTTTGCACCTTAACATCCATCATAAAACTAGCTTGCTGACTCACCTGTTACCTCTTATATAAACACTGTGCTTGTTTTTACAGTATATAAAGCAAAAGCATTATGACAAAGTGGATAGGATTTAGGGTCATATGTGCCCAAACACAACCCACATCCACATCTGGATAGAGAAAAACAGAAACACCTCATAATGGTCTCTTAGTTTTAAAATTGTAATTGTTTAAGATTTAACACACTGTGACAGACTGCAATAAATAATGAATTAGGCTGCCCTAACCTGAAAAAAAAAATGTGTAGGCCTCCATCACATGAAAGAATAATTTATTTCTCTTTTGTGGAAACAGAAGTGACGGATATACTACATGTACTATATGTGAACACAATTGTAATACAGCCAGCTGTAAAAAGTTCACACAAGCTCCAAGTGTTTGCCAAAGAGTTGTTTTTAGGCAGTGCCTTCGGATTTAGCAGACATAGTGCCAGTTCCACCAGCAAAGATGACCTCTAGGAACGAAACAGTGCTCTTTCAATCCAACACACTGCTTCTCTTGTTTCCAGACATAAGATCACATTCTGGTAAACTTTAAAAAAATAAAATAAAATTAACACACATTATAAAACTGAAAATGAAGAGTTAAGAGTCTGGACGGACAATCAAAATGTGAACCAAAAACAGACCCATATTTGGAATATTTCCACCACTGTTTGTAATAAAAGTTTACAGACATTTGAGACACTCCCCTTTGAGACACTCCCCTCTGGCAGGAGGCTGCGGTCCATCAGGACCAAAACCTCACGCCACAAGAACAGTTTCTTTC
>JAOUQW010000046.1:10107796-10119446 GCA_028565825.1 Olivaichthys viedmensis | reverse complement strand
GGACATTCACAGACTTACTCCGAAGCCACTCCTTTGTTCTCTTGGCTGTGTGCTTCGGGTCGTTGTCATGTTGGAAGTAATTTATTATTGACCAGGCTTTGCTGACTGACAGGTTGAAAAACAGGCAACATGTCAGCCAGACCACATTCGAGCCCCTTGTTTTATAGGTCACATTAGTCAGGCAGTGGTGGTCTGATTTGGTCTTTGCCCAAATGGACGGCACCAGAACCACTGAAAGGTCGCCTCTTCTCCTCAGACGCATTCAGGCTAGTTCTGCTGTAGTCCTGTGCACACTAAAGCTCCCTATTATTCAGCAGATATGTGCCACTGATAACTGCGGCTCCAACCACTTGGTGCTGTTTATTCACCGCTGTTGACCTTGGAAGGTCCCACTGCTGGCCTGTCTGGTACGGAGGCCTCAGGCATGTGAGGGCATTAGCCTGCTGCAGTCTGTGTGTGTGTGTGCGTGCCATATTCTACACACACACAAACAAACTAACATGGACACGCAGGTTACCGCACTGACCTCTTGGTTAGTGACAAACATACGTTATATGTAATCGTCATTGCTGAAACTACTTAGTCACTCACACGACTCAGTGACCTCAGTGATCAAAATTCTGCTGAAGTTTTGTTTGTTTTGGCCTCCTTACGCACTGACTGTTTATTTGTGACATGATGGTAAAGGGATGATATGGTATGATATGATTATATAACAAAGGTTAAAATTATTTGAATAAATCTGAAATGTAATAGAACAATCAGAAATATTTTAGGGGCTTAATCATGTACTTTAACAAAATCAGTCCTTTTTTTCCTGTCCATCCATCCATGTATATATGTGATATATGTGATATTCTTTCTCAGCTAATTCCAGTCAGTGTGCCTTAATTATCACCAATCGCCCTTCTACCATTGCAGGGGAAGTCAAATGTCGAATGAGTGCCAGTAGTTTCCTGGTTCTCTCACACATTTCACTACAAGAAGGAGCTTATGGCATAAGATATAGCTAGACAATCTGTAGAGTTCTTTCAAGTAATAAAAATACTGCCCTCTTGCCTATAAATCATTATGATGTAAATATCAAGCAGCAAAATGCAACAGCTTAACCACAAAAATTGAGACTAAATACCTTATTAAAACACGTTGAACATGTTCTTAAGATGTTTACCATTCTTCCTAGTGTTCTTTGTATTTGAACATAGGCCTATTTAATTATTAAAAATATAAAACACACGGGTAGGCTGAAGCAGTTCTTTTGAAAAAGACGAGTTCCTGCATGCATGGGGGATATGATGCTCCTGTCACTTTGGAATGTGCAGAATTTAACTTGCACCATGCTACATTAAACAGCATATGTTTTTTATTTTGCCACTGGAGACTGAATGTCCCTCTCAATGGATGAGAAGCGGAAGATGGGAAAAACGCCTCGCGGTGAAGGCATCATTAAAGTCACATTCATTCACAAATTTTGACAACTTCAAAATGGATGACTCATTTGGTGTTCAGTTGTAATTACAATTAGACTAGTTTATTTGCTTTAGGCGTAGGCACCGTGTGGCTGCCTGAGACATCTAGGGCTTTACTGTTTTCAAGTTTCATGATTCATCAAACTCGGTTGCATGTTAGGGCAACTCTTTGTACGGGTTTGTATGTGTGTATATGTCTTTGTCTTGTTTAGTGTATGAATCAGAGGGAGCCAGAATCATTTTTTTTAGTTCTCACATGTTTTCAGTTTTTGTGAAAGTGTGACAATTTCCAGGTTCTTCAAGCATAATCTTACACCAGGTCTGAAATATTGATTGTATAATTTTCTTAACCTGGTTTATACATTCTAAGCTATTTTTCAAGCCATGAAGATACCACATTCTGAACTCAACTGTAGACAGCTTAAACAATTGAGAAATACAAATTGGGTCTTCATATCATAAAATTGTTCCTTGAACAGTAGGATATCTTCCACACAGCTTTTAATGACCAGATATGCCAATGTAGATTTATGTCATTTTCAAAATAGGAGCAACAGAGTCCAGTTAGGCTCTCAAACATTTGAGCAAAAGCTCAGTGTGTGGCAGTAATGACAGAACTTTCTCTCAGAATGACTCACAGCATGTGCATGTGCGATCACTCAGGAGCTGGCCTCTAGCCCATCTCCTCTCTAAGGTGAAGAATGGGAAGAATCCTCGCAGGGAAAACATCAAGGCCAACACCCTGGAGGTGTTCGCTTTGCGCCGCTTTCTACCTCTTTCCTCGCCTTTAGGGCCCCCCACCCTCAATGCCCCTGCACAAGGAAATCTGCAATCAAGAAGTGGACCATGCTTCAGAGAGGCAAAAAACAGAAGACAATTAGTCATTGATCTCAAAGAGAGTGTATAATAAAATGTTTCCCTCTTAGGTAAACCTTTTGAATACAAACATGAATTAACCGCCTACACCAGTGCTGTGAATAAGACTAAAAGAATGTATGGCAGCCCACTCAGCTGCCATTAAAGAGTGACACACTTAGACACACCGACACATAGAATTGCCTCTCACCACCTCAGATTTCTGCTCTTTCAAGGCTTTATAAGCATGGTGTCTGTCTAATATTTAGTATTTTGTCCAAAAACAGTTCTGGCTTTAAAACATTTTTTTTTTTATCTCATAGTACTAATCTTCCATATAGCCCGAATGACAGAACACTATGAAGAAGATTTCAGACTGATAAGTTCACATGAGTGCTACAATTTCTTAAATATTATGTATATTTATATCCAGTAAAAGAGTTGGCTACAAGCCCTATGTTGTTGCTATGATTCCAATGTATGCACTTTTTCCCTTTGACAAAGTATAATACAATCCTCATATTCTATTATATTGTGAAGATGGAGAGGCTAATGGTAGCCCATCTTGCAGCCGTCATGTGTATGGAGTCCTCTTAAGGACAGATGATCACCACCGCCAACTCTCCTGCCTCTCTTCAGTTTCCCTAGCAACAGCCATGGTTTCTAGGCTTTCACTACATTTCACTGTGTAAGTGACAAAAAAGAGTGATTTGTGCTGAAAATCATAAAATAAAAATCCTCTTTGAGAATTTCCCTTCCCACATGCAAATTAAACTGTACTGACATCACAATGTAAGAAAAGGTTAAACCTCAGATCACTTTGATCTTTTTTTATCTCAATGTGTAGGCTTTTATAAGCCTCTAACATTTGGAAAAGTACAAAAATAAATACAGATATAAATCCTTACTTTCTCTAAGTGTGATTTTTTTCTTCTTCCATGTTTAAAACAAACACATCAGTAATGGATCTTTAGTAAATGGACAAAAACAGAGTTATTGTGTTATAAGATAAAGCTTTTAGCCGTTTGTGGCAACTGTTGACCAGAAAGAAAATGAACACACTTTACAGAGCAGTGACATCAGTAGTGTATCGGTTTCCAGGAAAGAGAGATCAAATTTGTTACAATAAGGGAATTTTCATGTTTTCATCATTTTTCATGTTTTAAACATAATAGGGTTGCTACTTTTTCGTAACACCATGACGTATTATTATTATTATTATTATTATTATTATTATTATTAATACATTTATTTTTTTAATATTCACCCTATTTTTCACAGTCCCATTATATCTCTTTTTTTCCTATCAACAAGTTCAGGCTCATCTGTTATCTAGTCAGTGCTACAAATGTTGCCATAGCAAAGCAAGTTAAGATACATGGAGACTGCAGTCTGCCTGCCACCTACAAATAGAGGACTGTAATCATGGTATGGTAACCTTGTGGCATAACTAAAAGAGCCTGACAGTACATGAGTCTGACTAAGTGTCAGCAAAAGTAGAATTTTTTTTACATGATTACTAATATATGCAAAATTTAGCAAGAGCAGGTAGCTCATCATTTGTAAATGTCAGAGCAATTATACTCTCTCTATGATTCACCTCTCAGCCAGGTGTTCTCTGCTGCCACTTGTAACCCCAAAACCAGGAATTCACACTATGCCAACACAGCTGAGGTATTTGACATGGTAGGAAAGACTGGAACTTCTCCTCTCATGCCCTGACTGATCTGCTCCTGCTGCATCTCCTCCTGCCAGCGCCACATTTTTAGAGAATGAGATGTTGGAAGCCCGATCCCACTATAATGAACCAAGCACTGGCTTTGATGTAGGGATGGGCATTTTATCTACTCAGTCTACTCTCAACACCCGTGCCCCTGTGCTGGGCTATAAATCAGAGTGCCCCCCTCAGCCAGACAAAGCTCCTCATCCCCACTGGAATGCAATAAGACAGAGTGCGCGGCCAGGGTGCAGGTTTGTTTTGAGAAGGTGCCTCCTCTCAGAGAGCTCTGTTTAAGTCTCGGGTTGCACAGGTGAACATGTGCTGTGGATTTGGCTTTATTAAATGACCAAGTACAGCCGGGGAGCCTGTTTTCACAGCAAGAGAACCCACACTTGCTACCACAGACTATAAAGGTAGGCAATGGAATATGGCTATATGGATATTAGAATGTGACTTACATGCAAACAAAAAATATCTGTCAGCTCGTTGCCATGTCTTTATAATCCTCCAAGACAAATCAGGAAGAAGCAAAGCCAATTTTACACACTGTGCAAACCATCTCCTCAAATGGTGAACAAGTCGTTGTATATCTCTTTTTTAAAGTTGAGATTAATCTGTTGGTTTTGACCTGGATTTTTTTAAGGATCTTTCTCCTTGACATGTGAGAACAAATTTATATAATATTCTTCATTTTTTAAATATTGTTATGCGGACTATATTTGTTGACATATTACAATGCAGAAGTCTTCTTCTTTGTTAATCTTGTATAGTCACAGCCCACTGACCCAGCCAGTTGACAGTCAACATTTTCAACAGTTGAAATGATTTCCATTCTCACGCAAGGCCACCCTGATGAAGGTGCCCTCTTACCCATGCACACGGTAGAGAGGAAGCAAGGGGCCACAGTTTGAGCTGAAGGGAGAGATGCTAATTTATGACCTACTGCATGCCTCCCCACTGTTTTCCTCAGTAAGCCGCTGGGCCAAGGCTTTTTGGGTTCACATAGTTCACACTCTGAGTTTCCGACAAGGCCAATTAAACATCTCTCGTTGCAGATTGCTCAAATGTCTCTCAGCACAGATCACTGGCTTTGCTCTATAGCTTATGTATACTGTATGATTTATGAGGTGTTGGTGTACCACTGGACATGGGTGACGGGGATTTAACATGTGATTGAGTCTAGTTTTCTAGCTCCTTCAGCAGCTCTAAAATGAACAGCTGAATGGGGTAAATCCTGTTGTGCAGCAAGAGGCCCACTGTGATTAGCATGGCTGAGAATGGAGCACATCCAGCAAGAAGCCAAGACAAAAACAAACAAACACACACACACACACACACAGAGAGAGAGAGAGAGAGAAAGCGAGAGAGAGAGAAAGAGAAAGAGAAAGAGAGAGAGAGAGAACTCTGCTTCCTTTACCTTTTTCAGCAGAACTTCTTTTTCTGAGGTTGAACTCCACACCTTGTTCTGAGCGCTCTAGTTTAGCCCACTCCACATCCCCCTCACACACTCCCCCTCACGGCTGTCCCTGAAGAGGATACCCCTGACCCTCCTCACTAGTGCCTGTGCCAAAGCAGCCCACTCTTCTCGCTCCTGCAGAGGAGAGAGCCAAGCTCTGCAGAGCAGCTGGTGAAGAGGCAGTGAGATGACGCCTTTCTCCTCCTCGCTCTCATCCTCTCTCTTTCTCTGCCAAGTCCCATCCAAATATCCGTGGTCCAGGCAACAAGATTTCCTTGACTGGCAACTGCAACCAATATTTGAATTCAGAACGCAGACGCTAATTAAACACATTCATCTGCATGTGAGACTGACAAATAAGACTGGAATCTATTCAAGTGCACTTTACATCCTGTAATTGCATTATAGTTGTAATATGATGACATGAAAGGAGACTATAGTGTATAGCAGTCTCCCTTTTTTGACACTGAGGGGTGATTATTTTGCAAACTGTTGAAGTCTCCTCTGTCTCTGGTCTGCTGATCTGTCTTCAGGGCTGAGAAAGAGAAGTGCCTTAATGGTCATTTATCACCAAGGGCAGGGTAAACAGAGGAAGTGAGAGGGTAATCATGCCTCTGTGTAATTTATGTGGGAAGTGATGTGTGTGAAACGCTGAGCAGGGCTGAGATGTATACATTCTTCTCCAGAATGCCTTTGTTTGTGGTTCTGCTTGACTCTCCTTGAATGAGTGAACAGCCACCTGATCTGGAGGTGGTCTCGCTGGAAAAGATGTGCCCCTTCTTGTTGTAAACCTGCAGGTCAGACACACCAGAGCTGTGTATCTGTCTGAGTTAGATATTCTATAAAAGAGAGAAAGGAGGATATAGGTCCCCAGCATACTATAGCTCGCAGTATATGCTCTTACCATTAGGCGTATTTAATGTTTTAGTATTCCTGAACCTGACCCATGTAAATACCTTAATGTATTCTACACAATCCCATACATACTGTGCATTGTATTAATAGCAAACTGCCTCAGAGCTCAAAGATAGCAGTTACGCTGAATTAAAAAATATAAAAGCCAAGTGATGTCAGAGAGTAACTTCAATGAAATGGTGGCTGATTTGGGGACTATTCAATGCCCTTTTGTGTTTTTTTTCTATCGTGTGTATTTTTTTTTTTGTTTAACCTTAACATGAATATGTAATTAAACTTTACTAAGCTGCAATGGTTGTGAATTTCCTTTTTTTTTCCTTTGCTGCCCTACCAGCAGCAGCTGCACCCCTACACTGAGAAAATGAGGGATTATCATCAATTTATGCACACACAAATAAAGCTGTTTTAATGAAAAAAATGGAGTGATGTTCGTTATGTGGAAATTATTCAACCCTGTGACCTTAGACATGTTAATAAAACATAATTCAAAAGTAATTGAATTTATTCAGCCAATGTTATAGTTTTTAATCTCAATCTCTACCTAAGAGACCACTGAGTGATTAGCCACTAGGATGCTTATGGAGTTTACTTAATATATGACCATGGCTATGGTTTTGTGCATGTGATGAGGAATGGCTTTACTCACACATTATACATACTATCACCATAATTTAAATTTTTCATACTATCACCATCACATAATTTCTATATCGAAATGGTTGATTCCTCAGAAAAACATTAGTACTACCACAGCTTTAAACGAAATGTGCTAATCTAAAAAATGCTTCTCCCTATATATTTTTTTGGCCAAAAAAATAGAGTATGCAAGACCTATTGTGTATGATGGACAGAAGAAATTAACATTAACATTCTCTTTTTACAGTTCATACAATTCACAAGTTGCATTGATGTGATTACAAAAACATAAGGGTACATTACAAAGACAACTTTATAACTAAAACACCAATTTATTTGTTTGTTAGTTTTCTTCTTAATTCAATGCACATGTACCCAGTGTTATCCATTGCATAGGAAAATGAAATTCCATTTGGCCCACAAGGTAAAAAGACATTTTTTTGCTTTCATTGTCTATAAATGAACTCTTAGATTTAAATTACTTTCCACTCCACCTCCAAATTATTAATGTTACTGTTCTTCAAATTATTTTTGGTGTAGCAGAATATGATAGCTGAGGATTAGTTTATATTTAAAATGCATAAAAAATTTCCATTATTAATTGAATATGAATTTCATAGACATACACTTTTAGAAAAAAAAAGGTTCCTTCTGGCACCCTAAAATGTTTTTCGGTTTGTCCATCTGGTAAACAGAGGGTTTCCCTTTCAAAATAGGTTCCAGGTAGAGCCCATTTAGAAAACTAGAACCATTAACATCCAAAGAACCCTTGAAAAACCCTTTTCTCTAGTGTAGACATAGGCAATGACTGAACAATTTGAAATGTGACATGGAATGAATTAACTTTAAGAACATTTATTGGCTAAAGTACCTGGTTCCATATAAATGCTGCCATATATCTTTTGACTTCAAAAGATGGGTCTATGGCTATAGTAGTTCCCTGTGCCCTCTGAAAACAACCAAATATTAAATCAATGTCATTTCTGTATCCCATTGTGTATGACTGGAAATTGACTTTCTATTTCTGAAGTCTCAAAAATTAAAAGATGCAAACAGACTTTGGAATTATACGGTTCTATCTGACAATTCTGTAATTCTAGGCTATTGCACCATAATGTTTTGACCCTTAATAAGGTCAAAACCGATACAACTTTGCAATTTCTTATACTTTTAAGTAATATTTTGGTGTAAAACCTTTCCATATATTCATTGGCATGTAAAAAACATATTTATATAACTAAGCTTTGCCAAAAAAAGTCAGCTAGAACCTTATAATTACAAGGTCTTTATATGTATGTTACAGATTTTGCCATGCCACATGGCTGAAGACTATAGAGATTTTGGATACAGATTAATCAGCGGGTCAATACAGAAATAATTAGCATATAAGATAAAACTGACACACTGATCACATTCAGGTTTAATACAAATAGACTAAGCACATTTTTGTTATGTAGTAGTTATTAAAATGCTGTGGTTGTGCAGTAGGATGTACTCAAAATAAAATAAATGAAACATGTTAGCCTCCAGGAGCTGTGAAACATTTGATTCAAACTCACATAGGGGAACTAAGTACACAGATTTGTGCATTAAGAAAGGTACATTTTACAGGGCTATGGCAAGTAGAAGATAAAAAATAATGCCTAAAAAAGCATTTAATAAAAAAGACATCCTAACTTACCTAACAAAAAGAGAAAATACAACAAAGCTCCCTAACTAGACAAAAGGACACTTGCCTCATTCACACTTCTAACGTATTCAGTTGAGTTATTTACAAAATGGAGAGACAGCAAGGTCACAATGTCAAAGTTAGAATACAATTAACCTGACAAAGGTATAAATATTATTTAATCAAAAGTCCTGTCAACTCTCTAAAGCTCGAGGGTAGTATGCCACTGTTTTTTAAATGGTGTATTGACAGAGCAAATCAAGCCCTGATAGGAAAGCGGCTCTCCTGCAACAACAGTCTCCTTTAAAAACTAAAGCGTCCGTTCTGTCCTTTACCTGCAAAGGTGGAAAAAAGACACACAGACAGCCAAAAAACCACAGAAGCAGCATAGTACCACTTATCCATGGGAATACATAATAATATTTGACCAAGGGTCATCAGAGCAGTAAATGAATAAATCTCTCTAAATAGTCCCTTAACATCTTATGGCCTGAGTAGATTAAGGTGAAAACTAACTTCTTAGTCCTGTGTTACTCCTGGGTAATTTCACAATAGTCTCATCTAATATGTCTTGCAACATCCATCCAGATCATTACCGTGTATAATTTCAGTGCCTTTCCTTCTCTATTTTCCAAGAACAATAATATCTGATAGGGCTCTTTATCAACAAGCATTATCAACTGATTTTGTGGTTTGTATAGCAGTTTTTTATGTTTGTGCTGCATTGTCCATCTTGTTGTTGTAAACTGAAATAAAATGACTTATACGCTTGCGCACAGAGGAGCTATTAGATTGATTGGTCCTTGTGTCATTGCCCTTAAGACATAAAAAAAAAAAAAAAAGGAATCAAAGGCATCCCACAACAGTGAATGAGCTATATGCATGGTTTACAAGAAGGAACAGCTGAACTGCAAATAATATAGCACCACCCCAACACACACATACACACACGCAGGTTTTGAGGTTACCATCAAGAAAAGAGAAACTGCGTATTACCTGGAAGATTTTAAACATTTATGCTCTGTTGCTAGCTGGGAATGAAAAATGGGACAGAGGTTCACCTAATATTTATTCATTGGACCTGCATTCTTACCTCCCACATTCTCCTGCTGTATATAATGTCTGAACTGGGTTACTATTATTGCCATCAGCTTTTGTGTGCTCCTTGTAAACTGCAGCCATCTGAAGCAAGGAGTTATATAACAGTGCAGCACAACGGGGGACGGGGAACGCTCAATCAGTCCTTGTACCCCAAACAAGCAGCCCACGCTCAGCAAAGGGGTCACCCCACCACCTCCATCTCCATTTGAAAAACCCCTCACTTTAAAAAGAGGGGCTCACCACCCAGCTCGTGGGGGTGGAGGAGGCCTACAATAGGCCGACGTACAGAGGAGGGAAAAATCAGTGCGGGTAGCGGACAAAAGCTAATGTAGAGCCTACACAGTTAAGTCGTGACTCTGGCATGAAACAGCTGTAGGAGTTGTCTGACTGCACTTGTAGCGCAGTTGCGTAACAAACTGAGAGGCCGTAATCATGATGGACACAGGTCAGTTCTCCTCAGGCATATTCAGCCTCTCACAGGCACTCGTCTCTCTGAGAGAGCTAATCCACTGAGTGCATTTGAATTTGGCACTCAGTGAATTTAACACCCCCGCTGTGTGTGTGTGTGTGTGTGTGTGTGTGTGTGTGTGTGTGTGTGTGCGTGTGCACTTGAAGAAAATGGACAAAATGGCCGAAAGCTTAAATTTAGCATATTTTAAAACAGAAATTTCATGTTAAATAACAGAGATACTCGACACCCAAACTTGTATATTTTCAGCCCCCAAATTAATTATTTTCTCTGCAAGTTTCTCCAGTAATATTCAAGGGATAAATCTGTCATTTCTAAAAGCTAATATTTATTAATTTTTCTGATTTCATAACAAATGTTAGTCATAGCTAGTTCCCATTGCTATATGTTTGCCCTCGTCACATGCCAACACTGACAGTCTGTAAGAGTGCCGACTCACACATGTCTTCCTCCAAAGTGCATAAAGCATGCCACAGCAACTTGTGGCCAAGCAGCATAGTTGAGCAGTTCAGTATACTTGGAAAAGAATGATAAGTATCTTACTATCTTAAGGAGAGCTGCAGTTTGGCAGTTTGACCATTAAAACTGCATGCATCCAAAAATCACGGGCATGGAACTGTTTACTTTTCCTGAAGGCTGAAATATTAGAGCAGGGCTATTCAGTTAGCGGGCCGTGGGCCAGATTTCGGCCTTGAGTAAATTTTTACTGGCCCTTTGATTTGTTTTTTACCAGCTAAATAAATGAAAAAAAAAAACTTATTTTGTACACATTAAGCACTTTTCACATGGGAGGCAACAATCGCTCGTCCCTCATTCATTTTCAATGAGAGGCAGGCAAGTAAAGCGATGCTGGTGGAGCAGCAGGCGGTGCGGCAAGCGAGCGCGACCCTGAGAAACTTTTGTGTGCCCGCCCACCTCCGCGTTGAAAAGTTATCAACTTTCACGAGCAAACTTGACATAGTTGACACAGAAGATGAAAATTAGCATACAATATGGTTACTCTTTCCATATTAGAAACTACGTAACAAATGCTGTGTATGCAAATGTGGTCTAATATGTAAAATAATGAAATGTATGTGAAGATACTTTGCACTCATATGGCTGTTGATACAGTTCTCTCATGCTTCATGATACAGTTCTATGTTATATAGTTGGTTTCACAATCATTTTAACTTACAAAGGTAATTAAAATAGGCCTACTAAAAGGACAAGTTATACGTTTTTAGTTTCTTGACACCTTTGGCCCCTCACCTGGTATTGTTTTTGTAATCTGGCCCCACTCTGAATTAGACTAGAATGTTAGGCTATTCACATGGGTGACCCTTGCAAAGCGCCCCTTGAAATTAGATTGGAGACCCGA
>JAOUQW010000046.1:10082253-10099656 GCA_028565825.1 Olivaichthys viedmensis | reverse complement strand
ACGGTGATCGCTTACATTGATGACATCCTCATCTATTCTGCCTCACTGGAGGAACACACAGAACATGTAAAGCAGGTGCTGCACTGACTGCTGGAAAATAGGCTTTTCGTAAAACTGAAGAAATGAGAGTTTCATATGCGCAAGGTGGCGTTCTTGGGATACGTCATCAGTCAGGAGGGCATCCTCATGGACCAGGAGAAAGTAAGGGCAGTCACATCCTGGCCTACGCCTCGAACCGTGAAGGAGGCGCAGAAGTTCATCGGATTCGCTAACTTCTACAGGCGGTTTATCCGGGGCTTCAGCTCGGTGGCCGTCACACTAACTTCCATGCTTCGAGGAGGTGGCTGTTCGAGGCACTGAAGAAAGCTTTTACCTTGGAGCCAATTTTGAAGCACCCCGACCCATCTAGGCCATTCGTGGTGGAAGTACATGCTGTGTTGTCCCAATGCCAGGGAGATCCACCCAAGTTGTTTCCGATGGCCTTCTTCTCCAAGAAACTCTTGCCAGCGGAGCGGAACTACGATGTGGGTAAAAGGGAACTGCTCGCTGTCAAGCTGGCACTGGAGGAGTGGCAACACTGGCTAGAGGGAACGGAGCACCCCTTCCTAGTCTACACCGACCACCGGAACTTGGAATACCTCCAGAGTGCCAAACGCCTCAACTCCTGCCAAGCCCGTTGGGCCCTGTTCTTCACCCGGTTCTCCATCACCATCACGTACCGGCCGGGGTCCCAGAACGTAAAAGCTATCCTGCCTTTCCGCACGTTGAAAAACCAGACACAATTCTGCTCGGATCCTGCTTCCTAGGGGCTATCATATGGGACCTGGATCAGGACATCGCATGGCCCCAGGCCTCGCACCCCACGCCACATCAGTGCCCCGTAGGGAGGACCTACATGCCCTTGGAGTACAGGGACCACCTCATCTCATGGGCACACACAGCAGTAGGGACAGGGCATCCTGAACCTGTCTCCGCCTCTGACACTCTGCTCCCAGATCGCTCGATCAACGCCTGTCCCCCGACCTTGAGATTACCAAATCCCCTGCAACTCTCGGACTCGTGTCTGGAAATACAGAGCCCGCACCTGCATCCTCTCAGCCAGCACAAGCGTGACAAACAATGGCAAATAAAAAGGGAGGTTTCCTACACTGGATGAGTCCTCAGGTTAGGGAGAAGAGTCTTCACTCCTCAGAATTCTCTCTATTAACTTCTAGAAAAATTTAGTTGAAAAAAAGTTGTCATACTTTAGTTTTGAAAAAGAGATGCAGCATATTTTGGCTCATGACTACAACAGTATTGATTTGTTATGTACAAAATGCATTTTTTCCCTATTTTATTTAATAGAATCAAGTACTATGGTATAAAATGGAAAACAGACTGGTAAGCATACCCATCACAGATGTCACATCACATCATACATCACAACACATTGAGTTATATATGAACTATCTTTGGCATCACATTTGAATGATCTTTTGCCGTTTGTAATGATTGGTATGTTTGATAAGGGCTACCGTCTATGTGTGAGTCACCCATTCTTGGGGAGGCATTTCTGGAGCTGGATACTATACTCTCACTTGTCATGACAAGTGGGGTCGAAGTACTGCAAGGATCTGAAGTGACATGCACATAATAGTCAGTGTGAGAATATTAACGTTGCTGGAAGGCAATTTCCACTCAGATTCCTTACCTATTTGATCTTAATTACGTGTCCTCATGTCCAGTGGGCCTTTGAATAGGACTAGTAGGCTTTTTAAGGGGTAGCCTAAACAGCGAATGCCAAGCTTTTGCTGGTCACGTTGTAAGTTGAATTCCATTGTGTGCGGATGACTGTTTGACAAGAGGAACTGGATTTTGGTGGCGGGAACTCAGAACCCAGGGAGTGTCTTTAACGACAAAGCCCACCCAGAACACTTCTCACTCCTCGCTCAAACAGTTGGGGCAGGCACGTTTATTTGTTCCTTATCTATGATCTTCACTGTCATTAACCTCACTTTGGTTTTGCCAGTCGTTAAATATTTCAGGAAGTGGGTTTAGCCCTGCCAAAAAATCCTCCCACCAGATGCCGGCAGGTGAAAACAATAACTAAGGCAAACAAGTGGGGCAAGTGTTACACTCCCCTCATTCTTATTTCAAAAGCAATTATTCATGTGAGGCCTAGGAGTACCTGGCTGTTAAGCATGTATATTACGCATCTGACTGCTAGAATAATATTTTTTTAAAAACTGTTTTAGGTATCTCTTCTCTTTTCATTACTATATCACTGTAACAAGTTGACAAGTGCAATTAAAATTCAACATTGAACAAAATTCCAGTAGAAGTTAGAAAAAAAGCAAAACAATGAGGTAAAGCATACTGGAAAGACATGTAATATCAAAGCAAAGTCTGACTGTATTATATAAAATTATATTGAATATACCACATCTTGTAAGGAAAAAAATTAGTTTTTATAAACATTTTTATAAATCTAATGATTGTTATGAATTATGCATATTTGCATATGAATTGTCATATTGCTAAATTCTCTGTTGATGTCCCCTAAAAATCCATGATGCGTGATAAAGAGCATCAGTATTTTGGATATCCAATCAAAAATCAATTGGTTTTATTTTTGTTTTGAGCTCTGATTTCGCTGAGTCCTATGTTAAAATAAAGCAAGTGTGGATGACAAAATAACCTACTGTGTGGATGACTGTTCTGACAAAATAACCTACTGTTACAGCTAATAATCCTACTTACTAAACACAACAGTACACTTTAATGGCACCACTATTTACTCCAGATACTACATTTAGATATCAAAACTCGCTTACTGCTAAAAAAATAAATATACCATTAACAAATACTACAGACAGTTGTATATGTTATATGTATATAATATTTCCAAGAATCATTGCTATTAATGTAAACAATATATGACTTATTATAAAATACTATACATTTTTTTACTATTTATTTACCATTCTTCAACTTACACTTCTTGTGTCAAGGGAAACTTCTGTTTTGGCATACAAGATAATCTCTTGATTTTACAATTGGCACTTTTTGGTTTCTTCACCTCAAATTTGAATAATTTCCATGGTGCTGATAATAGGCACTGTGTTATGGTTTACTTATGTCTTTCTTTGTTTTAACTGCAGTAAAATTACAGGGGGAATTCCCTTCACAATCAAAACTAGAGAAGTATCTTACCAGCATGTCCTCCTCCACATAACTTACCATATATTGAGTACCTGATAGGACATCATTATGCTATCATATAAAATCATACTTAACTTAATATCATTAATGTTATAGTGACAGCAATTAGATAGGTAACAGTTTCAAAACCAATAGAAAACTTTTTCTGAAAAAACAGGTGCTTCATGCAGTTTTTTACTGATGGGCAGATGGTAATTTCCTCTAAATTCCTTTGTCTTTATGTACAATTCCTTTTAAAGGCAAGTTTATTTCTTTGTAAATTTATTGTTTTCACTATTCTATTCATGTCGGTCTCAAAATTGCATATTAGTCCTCATAGTTTTCTTACGACTTCATTCATATGAAATCAAATGAAATCACAGTTCCTCTGAAATTTGTGTGAAATCAGGTTGACCAAAGACCACTGCTGCAAAAGTCTTTAATTTAATTTCATTTGGGGTTGGTATTCATCCAAATATTTGGTCCATAAATTATCTTTTCCACACAGCCCATGAATAGTGCAGCAAAGTTTTGTTATTATCCATTTCAGTTGCCAGACATTTTTTAACCAGTTTGTTGTATTGATATTTACTGATGCAGTGAAAATAGTGGAAATCTTTTTTTGCAAAGATTAAGCCCATGTATGGTGGTACTATAAAAAGGATCTTGATTAGAAACAAACATTTCTCCAGACACCAACAGTATAATCTCATTCAAAGGGCTTCCCAATAATTTTATTGGTTCTCATCATCCATTCTGAAAAGAATGTATGTACCTTTTTTGCTGAGCTGTAGGCCTACATGCTCTCCTGCTAGTGTAACATCTCATGGTGGTGCTCCTGCTTTGCTCTTGTCTGCTTTCTGGACCTACTAGACCAGTTCTGAAGAAAATGCTCATAGCTGCTTGGAGACCACATAGACAATCATCACCTGCAGCTATGTTATGATTTGCAATAAGCTACACAATAATTTAACTGCTGAATTTAAACTTTTTTTGGACTGTTTTTCATTTGACACCCTTTACCTTCCATGTACTCATATTTATTTATCATTATGTATATGTCAAGCTATTTTTTTCTGTGAGTTTTATGATATATTTCTAACACCAATCCTTGCCATATCTTAGAGATTTTTACTCTGTTTGAGCCGAGTCCCTCTGGTAATCTCACTTGTACTCTTGTACTCTTCCTACTGTAATTCCATTATCTGGTGTCAACCAAAGGAGAATGGGTTTAATCTCGAGGTTTCTTCCTTAAGTTTTAGAAAGTTTTTCCTTGCAACTCGCATATTTGGCTTCCTCATTAGGAATCCCAGATTTCAGTATAGCTGCTTTGTGATAATGACTGTTGTTAAAAGCACAATATAAATAAACTGAAATTGATAATTGAAAATCCAAGGTTTTTAAGCATCAACCCAGTTCTCTCAGAAGCCTAGCAATCATGCCTCTGACAGCTAGGTGGAAACTCCAGGAGCAGACTTTGCACTCATCTCAGTAGTGCAGAGGAAAAATCCCTGAATATTAAACACTACCTGCCTGTTTGTCAGGGGTCAAAGCTCATGTGTGAACACAAGCAGGTGGTTTGGTGAAGGTGGGAGAGGTCTGTCGGGAAAACGTACTGCTGGTGGTTGAAGGGGTGGGGGTCTTTGTTTCTCAGCATTTGATGAGTAATAAGTTAACTGAATTCACTGTTGTTTTCTTCCAGACTCCACATCTAGCCATTACCAAGTACACAATTGTATTAGTAATTCCTAAATGCTAATCTAAGTAAATCATTTAATTTTTAGCATTTACAATCAAAAACTAAACTCACAACCCACAATGAAATCATACATTAATATATTGAGTCTGTAGGCCCACTTCCAGAAAGCCACTTATTAATAAATGTATATAATTAAATACATAAATATAATATAATTATAAATAACAACAACAACAAAAAACCTGAGGGCTCCGTCGCCTGATTTCTAGTTCACTTCCGGGTTACCTGATACACACACCTGTATATACTCACTCGCATGTGGGCGCATCTTTGACAACCAAACTTTCTCAGCCCAAGCCAATGCAACTGGGGCATACTCATACTCATTCGATAGAAGCGACAGAGAAGAATCTGGGAGCGGTTGTGTTTGTACTGCAGCATATAGCAAACCCCGACCCAGCTATTTCATGGAAAAGGGTTTTATTTTATTTTAATTATTGCAATGGAGTACGTTCTGCCACAATCATTGTCTTTCGCTGGCCTGTCTAACTACTACCAATAAAAGTCCAGACAGCCCGACCATTCCTTCTGAGTTTCAAGAACTGGTTGAGGAATATATCCATATAGATGGAATATCTATATACTCTCAGCCCAAGGGGCCCGCATGGAGGAGACCAAGATATAGGTGGTAGTGGATTGGCCCCAACCCAAAACAATCAAGGAGTTACAATGGTTCTTGGGATTTGACAACTTCTACAGGCATTTTATCCATGGTATTAGGTCAGTGACAGCTCCCCTAACTCATCTCCTTAAGAATAAACCCAGAAAGCTCTTGTGGTCTGAGAGGGTCAATAATGTGTTTGAAGATCTTAAACAGCGCTTTGTTAGTGCCCCCATTCTGCATCACCCAGATCCCATGCAACCATTCGTAGTGGAAGTAGATGCATCAGAAACCGGTGTGGGGGCAATACTGTCTCAACACGTCCCCACAAAAACGTTATCCATGTGCATTCTACTCTAAGAAGCTGACTCCCACAGAGAATAATTACGATGTTAGTAACCGAGAGTTATTAGCTATCAAGTTAACATTAGATGGACACATTTGCTCGAGAGCGCGTAACACCATTTTTTGGTGCTCACAGACCACCGAAACTTAAATCAAGTCTGCCAAAAGAGTCAACTCAAGGCAAGCACATTGGGCATTGTTTTTCACCCATTTCAATTTTCTCTCTAACCTATCATCCCGGTACTATGAATACTAAAGCTAATGCCCTGTCCAGACTTCATGAACCCTCTGCCAAACCCCAACCTCCTGAACCCATAATATCTCCTTCATGTTTCATGGCCCCCATTTGTTGGGAGATTATGGAAGAGATCCAGAGAGCCAGCACCTCGGAACCTGCACCTGAACAATGCCCTCCAGGCAAGGTCTATGTACTCATGGCTGTGCGACCAAGGGTTTTACAGTGGGTACTTCCCTCTCTTCAGGACATCCAGGTCAACAAATAACACACTAGTTGGTGAGTAAAAATTTTTGGTGGCCTCCAATAAGACAAGATGTCAAAGAATTTGTTGATGCATGTCATATCTGTGCCCAGTCTAAGTCAGAGAGACAGCTCCCTGGACGTTGCCCTGGACGTCATAACGGATTTACCAACCTCTCAGGGTAATATTACTATATTAGTTGTCATAGATCACTTTTCTAAAGCCTATCGCTTTATACCTTTGCCCAAACTACCCACCTCTCTGGAAACTTTCAGCAGGTATTTTGCTTCTATGGACTTTCAGAAGACATAGTCTCTGATAGAGGTCCCCAGTTTACATCTCATGTATGGCAGGCATTCTGACGGATGCTTAACGTCAATACCCTGACCTCAGGGTATCATCTACGAGCTAATGGACAGGTACATAGAACGAATCAACCAAGTGATTGTCAGATTCCTCCACTCTCACTGCAGCTTGTCACAGGAACAGTGGAGCCGTTACCTACCATGGGCAGAATATGTGCAGAACTCTTTGATCATCACCTCTACAGGTATGACACCTTTCCAATGTGTGCTTGGCTACCAGCCACCTCTGTTTCCCTGGTCAGGTGAGCCCTCAGATGTTCCAGCAGTGGATGATTGGATGCGGAGAAGCAAGCAAACAACGTGCCGTACTTCACGAAAAAATCCACGTAGACTGACGGATGTATTACCTGGTGGACTGGGAGGGCTATGGTCACAAGGAACAATCATGGGACGCAGCGAACAACAACCTTGACCCATCTCTAATACAAGACTTTTACAGAGAACATCCGGATCGACCTGTCCAAAGACCCAGAGGTAGACCTTGTTGCCGGAGGTCCTGGGCGTCAGGAGCCAGCTGTAGAGGGGGGGGGGGTTCTGTCACATTATCACCTAACACTTCCACCCCACACCACCAGAGGGTTCCATCGCTGAATTCTAGTTCACTTCCAGGTTACCTGATACCCAAATACAAATAGTATAAAGACTCTCGAACGCCAGTTCCCCATTCTGAAGTCTTGCCCTCTTAATAGTTTGCATTACTAAGCCGTATTTGTCTCGTGTATGCTTTCTGATTTTGACTCTTGGTTTGTTTGTATCGGTCTACGAGATTTGTCTGCTCCTTTGGATTGTCAGCTGTTTGTTTCATCTTGTATATGACCCCATGCCTCTTTATGTCAATACGAGTTCAGCCCGATGGACATTTAATTAACTAAGTATTCACAAAGTAATTCATGCAGCCTCATACTGTCAATGCACAGTTGTAAAGCTAATGGATAAAGGTGTCTATGGGATTGCTTTGTCTAATACATTACATTTATTCATTTGGCAGAGGCTTTTATCCAAAGTGAGGCAGAATCACAGCGATACTGAAGTGCTGCAGAACTAAGTATCCACCAAGTAAGAAGCAAGATGGAAAGCATTTAAGTGTTTGTACTTCATTTCTATACTTAAGTATCATTTTAGGGGATTTTTTACTTTAACTGAGTGTAGCCGGAGGTAATTAAACCAACACCGAACACAAAAAAATATTTGGGGTTCTTTATTCCAACAAAATAATTTACAAAATAAAGTACTATAAACAAATTACCCCAATAAAATAATCAAATAAATACGGTAGTGGTCTCTGTTTCAACACAACCAACATTATTAACCATTTTTCACATTACTCTTACATGTACAACATGAGTGATTTCTACAGAGAAACAGAACTCGTTTCATGTGTCCTCACACACCAGCTCACACGTGGCACACAGTCAGATTATACTTGTTTCCTAAAGACAGTTTTTAAAACACTGTGAACTACATATAAACTCTGACTCTCTAAAACAATATACAATTAACCTATTTACATAATGATTACAATACCATTTTGTAAATATTTCACAGTACTAACTGGGATTACTCAACAATGTGCAAGACGTTTGTGACATTTTGTGGGGTTTTTTAAACATTTAATGTTTGAATTGTAATATATATATATATATAGCTGTTTTTGAAAACCCTTTTCACTTGATCCACACAATAATTCATATCAATTCAATAAATTTTTATTTGTGTAGCATTGTTTTGCAATAGACATCACAAAGCAGTCAGTTTTACTTAAATCTAGATTTAGATCTAGATTCCTAATGAGCAAGCCAGAGGTGACAGTGGCAAGGAAATAAAATATTACAATAATACAGTTGTAGATTGGTTTACTTTAAAAATATACTCACATGGCAAAAAGAGAAACATGCCTGTATATAAAGAAAACATCCCTGGATAGACATGTACACACATACACACACTCACGGGGAGACTGCTGACATTTTTGTATAGATGTTCAGGTGCTTTTAGAAGAGCTGCATCTTCAGGCATTTCTTGAAGGTTGTGAAGGAATCTGCAGAGCTGCACACTAATAAAGTGTCATCTATTTAAATGGTGTCTCTCAAACAGACATGATTCACATTATGGGAAGGTGAGAATTTAGAGTTGATATGTATGTTGACCAGCAACACTGCTTTGAACAGTTTCTCAGAAACATGAATAAATGGAATCTCCCCTCAACACATACAAAAAAAACCTGTGCACCACTGTCCTTTGATATACAGCAAAACACTTCCCCAACATAATATTTTTGGGTCAATGGAAATAGTGGATAATGTTTTGAAGCCAATGGAAAAGACAATGTCGGGTAATGGACAACAGCGTTGTTTTAGTTTCATTACCTCAGACAGTCTTTGGAACGTTTGATTGCATTGTCAACAAAAGTATGCTTGCTGTCTTTTCATATTCTGTAAGTCTTAGGGGAAATTATTCTATCAGAATATATGAGCATGACTTTCATAATAAAATGAAAGTCAGTTGAAATCTAATTACCACGATGACATTAAATTCCATAAAAGTATTACGTTATTCAGTTAGAGAAATTGTTATATGTATTTTGAAAACTTAAGAGGATTGCTATTAACGGGTCGATGGGAAAAAAAAGTAGCCAAATGGTTAATCTAGCCCCTAAATGAGCTCAATATTAAAATACAAAACACAGTATGTCCCTTCCAAACCATATATACTGCTTTTAAAGTCCAATATCATTAATAGCATTGGAAAAGCTACAGTCATGTTTGAAAGCAGTATCACATAATACATTTTAAACGCAGCAGTTTTAAAAACATGCATTTTCCCCCTTTCCGCTAATTTTGCTAATCTCATAATCTATATTGGTATAATATAACATTAACATTGTAACTACTTTAGATTATCTTATCACCGTATAATGTCAAACAAGTATACTGTCATGCACTTTATTTCTAGGTTTATCAGCGAAATCCCACTAGTATTCACATTACTGCCTATGAAGTTGTGCATGACTATTACAGTTTTACATTATCAATAAATACTTGTGCAATATTTTGTCACATTCAAAGAGGAATGGTCTAATACAATTATAATTAAAGATCAATTGTCAGCAGACAACTAAACACATTCCTTATATAAACAGGTGTCTACACACTGATATAATATATATATATATAAATAATATAAAACAAATATAATTTTAAAAAGAGTGAGTTGGGGCTAGAAAACAACAACATTGAAACAGGCTAGTCTATGTGTGGGGTTTGCTGAGGTAGGTTGGTCACATGATGATATTTTGAGGTAAAAGGTGAGGGAGTGTATGTGTGCGTGTGAGTATGAATGTATGTAGGGGGGAGCTGACATATAGAGCTGTATGTAGGCAGGAAGCCTCCACGCTCACGCATGCTTACTATGCGGCCCCGGGGGTGGAGAGATGCTATGTAGTTAAACCCAGTGCCAGTGGATAATCCACTCACAGTGACATACAGATAAGCACGGCAACCAGCAAGGGCTCGGCATGAAAAATACATACACACTCACAGACACACATACACACACACACACACACACAGAGGATAGCAATACTTCAGCAGGATTTTGCAGGTTGTCACTAGCTGTTACACAAAAGAGCAGAAAGAGTGAGAGGGGAGGGAAGAAGAAAGGAGAGAAGCGGAGACAAAGCAGACTGCATATGGAAGAGCTCAGCCATGTGCGCAGGTAAGAACAACTCCAGAAACTCTTTCAAAGCCTTTGTGTATAAGAAAATAACAAGAGAATAGTCATGTTTTTTACATTAAGCTTTCAATCAATGAAATATAGGGTTCACCTTTTGTATTTTAGCACATATTTTGCATAGCCAAGTCTTTTTCTAAATTTGAAAATTTAGAAAAATAATTTAGATATGATTACATCTTTAGAGAAACTGGGGAATTTGCTGCCAATCAGAGTGAGTAAAATTCTGTAGCAGGACAGTGCTGTTGTAGTGTGTGAGTGTGTAGACTGAGTAGAATGAGTGATGAGCATGTGTGCTGTAGAGGCTGGAGTGGTGCAGGGTGCGAGTGTGAGAGCTCTAATTGTTGTCAGTGAGAGTGTGCCTGCAGCAATGGAATACAAGGGACAAAAACCTGGCACTGTCTTTGTTCTCTCCAGCTGCATGGCAGTTAGAGAGCAGATATGGAAAAAACACACACACCATTCTGCTCTTGCCCTAAACCACTCAAACTTCACAGCGGCTTCTCCAAATACATAGAATACACTCAATGATTGTTTGTTACATTGCCCAGCCTTTACCAGCGGGTACCAGATCACAGAAAAGCTCCACTAGCCTGCAAAACTTATTGTGTCTCCACACGGGTGTGAGTGGGTGGATGTGTGTTTTAGTGCGAATGTCTCTGAGCATGCGTGCGCATGTGTTTGCCCAGCAGAGAGAGTGTGTGCGCATGTGTGTGTGGGCGTTTGGTTATAGGTATTTGTGTAGGTGGAGTGTAGCTGTACATGTGTGGGTGACTGAGTGCATGTGTGTGTCTATGTGTGTGCATTGAACACGGCTACTAGAACAGACACTAGTACAAAAGCTTGGTTGCCTGTCAAACCTTGAGCATTCCTGCACACCCTGACCCCGTACTGAATGCTGAGAATTTCAGCTGAAACGGGAAGACAATAGCCAGGGGGACATTTAAGCGGGTTTAGCTCAGACGGATCCCTGGGAATCAATCCCCAGAGTGCAGTGGGAAAATCCAGAGCTCAGGCCTGTATTTCAGGTTTCAGTTAGAGACAGTTGCAGCCTGCTGCTGAGGGGCTTTCCCAAAATGGGGCACCATCAGGAGGGGATACAAAGAGACCCACCTGTGGCGCTCTGAGGACTGTGCTGTCTTCTCACAGTAGGAAAGGCTGATATTTTTAATTTCCAGTTGGCTGATTAATGCAGTGATGGATTTGAACGGGTGTGAACTAAAATAGTTTTGCACAGAGTGACTATTAAGGACAAGGAAGGCTCTCTTATTATGTGTGCTCATGGGGTTCTTGAACATGGATGAATGGTAAATAAGCATGTTATCACTCATACACTCACACAAACACATACTCCCGATAGTGCATTTCACATGTTACTGATGAGCCATAAATCTTTCTTCTTAAATATCTGCAATATCACAAAAATATCCACAGCAATAAAAAATATTAAAATGACCATGGAGCAAAGCGATAGCTGCTAAATTCCGATGACCAATAACAATTAAAAACCAACAGAAGTGGCTACGTAGCTAATTAAAATACTTCCCCAGAAAAGTTTAAACTCACTTTCCAGTTTTTCCTTCATAACATCTATCCATATAATAGTTTACTGGACTGGTTTTTGTTCAGGAACATTACATTTGTTTATTTTGTATACAGGTTTTAAAATATCAATTTTGCTTGTATAGTCCATCAATTCGCTAAACACTTTTGGGTAATTAGATAAAACCTTTCTCAAATTTGTGAACACCATTTTTCCACATCCCATGTCAACCCATTAACTAGGCAACAAGCACACAGTGGGCATGTACTGCATTTAATGGATTGGCATCAGTGTGCATCACGACAATACACTTTAACAAATAACAACTAGGCTAGAAAAATGTTCAACATGGCCTAACACTGGCAAATTTGTAACAATTTGCACAACTTACGTTGACTTAAGGCTGGTTTATACATCTGCATTGAAGCACGTACTCGTGTCTATGTTGCAACGCAAAGAAGGGTTAAGCATAGCTTGCAGAGGCTCGAAGCAGTAGCTTCTCTTGGCCGAGCTGAAACTTTAATGTGCACGGATGCAGCTGGATGTTACTTCATATAATAATATTGCGTATTTCTGGCAATGTAAGGTCTGAAACAAGTAATCTTCTCTTTTAATACGCAATATTCCCACTCATCTTTGACTTGTCTTGTTTTGTGATGAAAATCTGATACATTTTCAGTTCTCTGAATTGACTGATTACTCCAAACACAATTTTCTGACCGGTCACTTTCAATACCTAATGGCACAGTATTGGTGATTTAGAACCCCAAAAGTAAGTAATGATTGGTGAGGAAAGCGCTTTGCTTCTTCTATCCATTGTTTCTACTGCAGTGAAACTAGAGACTTTCATTTATGCCCCCTAGTGGACACGTTCAAGTTACGTGCAAGTATGTTGGCAGACACTTATGCGATCACGACGACTTCACGTGTTCGCAGATACCTGGACGCAGAAGTATAAACCCGTCTTTATGAGTCCCTTATAGTTAAGTTTAAGGTTAGCGTTAGGGGCGGGGTTAGCATTGATACACTTTCTTGCGACTTCATTAGTATGAAATCGAATGAAATTCAAACCACATAATCCTCGTTTGTTTATATTTGTACAAATTTCTCATGATCAGGTTAGAAAAGTTTACAAAATAGTGAGTGGACCTCTATACCTTTATATAACTGTAAAAATACACTAATGGAATTTCTCCATGTCTAGCACTGACAGTTATTCCTACATCATCAATTAGCAATTTTGGGCAAGTATCAGTTATGTAGACTTACTGACACATTGCATCAGGTAATAGATGAAATCCCCTTCAGATTTTGTATACTGAGCCACTGATGAGCTAATCTGTGCTAGTATAATGCAGAAGTCAGCAATGATGTTTGAATCCCAGGCGTCCCACATGCTGTTTGTCCAGCTATATGGGAAATGTCCCTTTGGTGTTAGGAGTGTGAATTAGCCAGTTTAGATATGTACACAGTGTTCTGAATGACTGGGAGTTCAAGAAAAAAGTGGCAGCAAGATTCATGTGCACTGGAGGAAGGTGTGTTGAGCCTTTGCCCCTAGACTTGTAGTTCTTTTATAAGACTGCTGACACTTCATATGTAGGGGAAAGAGGTGTGTGGTATATGCCATGCAATAAAGAAATTGAAAAAGGGAGAAAATATAGACCTGCATTCAAGCATTTCTATGACAAATACAGTAGCTGACAATTACACAGCTCATATAATTTACTTATATATGCTTATGGATGATATTTAACAACACTTACTAATTTATGATTGTGGCTGACATTCATCACCAAACCAATTAGCAAAAACAAATTTAATAATAACTTAGCCTCACTGTCAAAACCAAAAATGGCTAGGATGGAGATAGAAGATGGACATTATCTCTGTTTGGATATTTATATGGTTTGAAACTTAAGCCTGGAAGATGTTATTGGCCACTTGTTTAAGTACACAGTTACTCTTATGCACTGGCTGACATTGTAAATGTAGAAATGTAGGGTGGCGAGTTGTTAGGTGAAAGTTCACCAGAAGCTCTCTGACCCTCGTTTCTTTGATGTTTTGGTATTTGAGGTCACTGGTCATGCATGTAATGATGACTGGATGTTTTTACTCAGTCATTTTTTAGAAGTTCTTGGAAAAAAATGTCAACCCACCCCAGAAAGAAAAGAAACTGACCTTGTCGCCTGAGTCTAGGATAAAAGCATTTAAGTGATCAATTCCTCAGTGACATTTGTTTCATTAATTTTTTAAGTCCAGAAAATAAAGACTACTTAATGGACTGATATATTTATATTTCCATGAAGTTCTCCGACATCTTTGCTCTTTTTGCATTTCAGTCCATCTTTGCTATTTTGTCTATACAAAAGCCAGTTATTCGTTATGCTCAGATGCTCAGACTTCATCTGAACAAATTATAGAGGTTTAAATTAAACAAGCAAATAATGCAGCTTTAATATTTTTTTCCTGATAGATGTGTACAAAGCATTTTTATTGTTACGGCATTTACTCCATTTGACATGAAGTAACCTCTGAAGAAAAGAAAGAAAACTAGTTATTCATTACAATTTTTCCAGTCTAACTAAACAAATGCAATGTGTCCTTTAGACCACGGTTAAACAAATTTCAGCCGCAGTTGACTGAAGTTGCAGTTGCTTGAAGTTGAAATTCTGTGATGTGCTTGTCTGCTTTGTCAACACCGAAGAGATGTCATTGTGTACAGGCATCTATGAGGATGAGATAGAGAGAGCATGCAAATCAAACGCTGCTATTGTGCGCCTCCTTACACAAGCACAACGGTACAGACTGCATGCAGAGAGCGTTTTGGATGCGAATTTCAACAACAATAGATGAAGATTTGTACATCTATATAAGTTTGATTAAGCTTAATTATGTAATTTTGTAATATCACTCTGTTAACATTCATACTGCAAGTGAGGAGTGAAGGTGTTTGTCAGTGATTACAGATATAAATTATATGCAATGCTTTTAGTCCAAGTTATAGATTTTATGTATCTATGTTTTTAAAAATGTTAAATTATAGTTAATCAATTTGAAAGGCTTTTATTTAAAACTGTTTGAAAACTGCTTATGTTTACAACATTGCTTTTGTTTTGTAAAATCTGCCCGTCACCTTTTCTCAAAATATCTAAATTCACAAAAGCTGGGTTAAGCACCATTATGGCACTCAAATACTACAAATACTCTTGTAATATGTGTTGGTGAAAATTCATGGTTTCCACAGCAACGTTGGCTAACATTTGTATTCCTGGGTGTTTTTGGCTTTGCTGTTTGAAGATTTAGATTTTAGCTTTAAATTAATCTTCACAAAAAAAAAGAGCTCTGATTTGCATATCTAAATAACCATTAATCATAAGGTTTTTTTTCTATGTGTCCCTCACAGTCTACCATTAGTGTCTGAATGGGCTGAAAATTCAAAAATTTGTGTTGTAGTGAATCTAGAATGAGAAACGCACACAATATGCTATACTCTGTACAAGACAGAAGATTATAATCACCAGGATCCAGTTATAATATGAATAATATGAATTATATAAAAATGGATCCGTTGTCGTATCCTTCTAGTTATCCATATTAGCCAAGTATTATGTGATAACTATGCTATTACATTGTTACTACCATATACATAACAGATGCCATACCGCAATTAAATATCTTGAATAATAATTTGAATATTACTTGGATTAGAAAATATTATTAACCAACATGTTTACAAAGAAGCAAATGGTGCTGACTTACATGTTTAAAAAATAATAATAATAATTTTAAAAAAAAGTTTTTCATTTTTTTTCAATATTCAGCATGTAAAAGACTAATGTTCTCAAATACCTGGTTGTACACGTTTATAGAAAATAGTCCACTGTGTTAACCTGGATAGAGAGAGGTGAGTAAATCAGCATCATTTTTATGAAAATGTATTTTTACATGTTGTATTATTTTATTATGCATGTCATTTTTGTTAAACGGTCCAGATTCTGAAGCTTCAGATTTCCCCCAGCTTGATCATCACCTCGTCACTCTCTAAACAGCTCTGGGCCTTTTTCTGAAAAAGTGAAAGGGACAATGGAAAGAACATGTTCTTCGTATGCCAGTCTGGCACTTGGGAAATTTTATGTAAATCGTTGGGCACCGCCCACAGTTCTTGTATTTCCCCTGTGCATCCTATCTGCATTCGGGACATGGCTGACAGCACGCTGAAGATAAGAGTACATTATATGAGGTGAATGAAACAATGCGGTCGATTAGGTAAACTCCCATCATAATCATTTCCTGCCGTCATATTATCTGGTGAAACCCCGGGTATCTACTGTAAGGGACGGGGACATGAAGGAGGAGAGGCATGTTATTGCTATGGGCTTTCCCTCAACATAACTGTCTGCATACAGTCGCAGGGCTTTTAATCAGAGGATCGAAATCTATTGCATTTCATATTTAGTATTAATAAAAGCATTACCGATTTTGAAGCTCTCCACTGTTAAGTTAAAGTATGCGTATGTGCTATATTTTTAAGGGACAAGTGCAAGGTAACTAAGTCCTACAGTTTAGATAGGAAGACAAGACACTTTGGTTGTTTTTTCTTCAGAATTAATAATCATTTGAATTGTCAGTTATAGAATCTCATTTTTTAAAATTAGCTTTGAATAAATGTAAGGATAAAGGTATTGCATATTATTATTATTTATTATTATTATTATTATTATTATTATTATTATTACATTATTATTACAAGTTACAAGGTGACGATATATTTCCGGTGTTCTTATAACACGCGGGGAAATGAAAAATAGTGGGGGTCTTCTCAGAAATGAACGTAGCCTGTACAATATTGCGCTTTCGCCTGTTCGCCTTGCGCAAAAGTCTTTTTCTGGACTTTCCTGACATGTTTGCTCGAAAATGTAGATGTAGTCTACTGTATATAGCCCATAGTGTGTGTGTGTGTGTGTATGTGTGTGTGTGTGTGTGTGGTGTGAGGTGTGTGTGTGTGTGTGTGTATGTGTGTGTGTGTGTATGTGTGTGTGTGTGTGTGGTGTGAGGTGTGTGTGTGTGTGTGTGTGTGTATGAGTGTCTGTGTGTATGTGTGTGTGTGTGTGTATGTGTGTGTGTGTATGTGTGTGTGTGTGTGTGTGTGTGTGTGTGGTGTGCTGTGTGTATGTGTGTGTGTGTGTGTGTGTGGTGTGCTGTGTGTGTGTGTGTGTGTGTGTGCTGTGTGTGTGTGTGTGTGTGTGTGGTGTGCTGTGTGTATGTGTATGTGTATGTGTGTGTGTGTGTGTGTATGTGTATGTGTGTGTGTGTGTGTGTGTGTGTGTGTGTGCTGTGTGTGTGTGTGTGTGTGTGTGTATGTGTGTGTGTGTGTGTGTGTGGGTGGGTGTGTGGTGTGTGTG
>JAOUQW010000046.1:9972574-9998729 GCA_028565825.1 Olivaichthys viedmensis | reverse complement strand
AGGGGCGCTGTATCATGGCTGACCCTGACCTCTGACCCCAGCTTACCAACATGCTGGGATATGTGAAGAATCAAATTCACTGTACTGTACTTGTATATGTGACAATAAAGGAGCTTTCTATTCTATTGATGCACATAGCCTCTGCTGAAATGGGGGCATTAGAAAGTGAGCTTCGAATTGTCTTTTAGATCATTTCTGTTTTATTTAAGCACCTGGTTGGTGGTTATGACAGTGTATCACAATAAATTGCCATTAGTAACTAGGGTATTATGCTCCTGACGACGTTTTGCCCCACAAGCAGTGACTTTAGAAGAATATTTCAAGTCCATACAATATTGTAAAATACTAGAGTGTGAATTCATTTTCTAAAGAACAAATCAGATGTACATGTTCATCACGAAAATGTCATCATACAAACAGTTTTGGAAGCACTACAACCTGATGAATTTGATGAAAGTCGTTATCCGGAAAGAACTTTTTTCCCTGGGGAGAAAAGGGTCTCATTGCAGTGGGACTCGTAGCAAATGTAAAATAAACATTTCAATCCAGTTGTTATTGTTTAAATTACAGAGAGGAGGCGTTTTACCCCGGGGGGGGCGTTTTAGCCCACTCTGCCCTATTGCTCAAGCTACTGTTTCAAACACTGCAGTTATTCAAAAGGATGTCTGTTTCAAAGTATTCACTCGATAACCTGGTCTGTTCTTCAGCTGGGAAAAGAAAAGTTTCACAAGTCTCAGCATTTTGATTACTCCAATGGCGTGCGGATGATGGTGGGAGCAGAGAAGCCCGGCATTGGAGGAGAATTGCTCCTGGGCCAAAGAGCACGATCTAAATACTCAGTGTTTCCCAAAGGAGAGGGCAGTGAGGCGCCTGCCTGGGTAGCGTTCGACAAGCAGGTTTGTCATTAAAGGAAAACCAGTTTATCTATTCATCAGAAGTGTACCAAAAAGTACAGATACCACCGTTCTGTTGCTTTAGGTTCTTTGCTTCGATGCATACTTCCAAGAAGCTGTTACTCAGAGAAGAGAAGAAACATACAGGATTCGAAGATGTAAGATTTATTTCTACTTGGAAGATGACACCATACAGGTTGTGGAGCCAGAGCTCAAAAATAGTGGCATCCCACAAGGTAACTACTTCAAATGCCAATCGGTTGCATAGTTAATTCAGAGTAATAAGACAATCCACTTGTGGTTAAGCTTGTTCTCTCCCCATGCAGGAACACTTATCCGCCGCCACCGCATTCCTCTCACAGCTCCCAACGATGACCAGTTTTACAATTTGCACCATTTTAATATGAACCAGGAGATGGTTTTCTACTCCAGGACCTTTATGATAACAGACTGCGACCCTTTCACACACAACTTCCTGAGGAAAATGGGTGTGCGCCTCAACGTCCCTGCGGCAACACCGTCGGACCCCTATACAAAACTTCGGCAGGAGGTAAGCATGTGGCCTGTGTCTCCAAACTGGTTGTTTCATTGAGGTAGAATGGCTGCAGTGTTCTCTGAAACTGTGTGCTTTACCTGCACAGCTGGAGGAGAGCATGAAGCCACTGCGCCCATATGAGAGGCAAGATACCTTAAAGCAGTTCCTGGACCATGACCGCAATGTTCTGCGCTTTTATTGCTACTGGGACGATACCCAGAGCATGTTTGGAGACCCCAGGGAGCTGATCCTGAACTACTTCTTGGCAGATGATACCATCGAAATACGAGAAGTTAACTATCCAAACTCTGGCCGAGATGCTGCTCCTAAATTTTTGCACAGGACCAAGCTTCCAAAGGTGCGTAGGAAGATCTGATGCTTGTTATGATATAGTTGTGAAGATGAAAAAAAAGTAATGTATTCTCAGCCATTTTTCTGTACCTCCTGCACCACATGAGAGGTGTTTTTTTTTTTTTTACCACCATGACATGCTACCACTTCTATCGAGATTTTTACAGCTGAGGCGTTGCTGTGCCGCCCTTCTTGTTCTGTCCCAGTAAAACTGGAAATACAGAACAGCAGCTGTGTGCTAAACTCAACCACAGAGCGGCTTATTGCCAGTAGTCTACTATCATTACTGGAACAGAACAATACACTATAGGTACACAAGCCCCTGTGCCGTTGAGTGTACCAGCACAAGTCACGTCCATCATTACTGATACAGAACTGTAGACTACTGGCATACAAGCCCCTTTGCTGTAACTTCCATCATTACCGGAACAGAACACGAGGGATGGCACAGCACCACAAACGCCTCTCCGCTTTTGCTCTCCTCCACTGCTTCAGTGAGCTTCTCCATCCTCTATGCCACGCTCTCATCTGGGCTGACAGAGCGTCAGACTCCCCTGCAGCACTTTTGCTCCCTCCGCTCTGGAAATCCATTATGAAAGAACCTTGGTTGGAACTTGTGTTATTTGTATCAGTTAGGTTTTTGCCCTTATCTTCTCCTGTCATGCTGTCTAGCCAGAAGTTCTATTGCCTTTCACTAAATGTCAACAGAATGGTTTGTGCGAATCCCCTGGTGAGAAAATAATTACATTCCCACATACAAATTAGACGTGTCCTTTAAGGTATATTTTAATTATCAGCCCGGTCCAGCCAGTTTTTCGAGACAGATTGCAGTTATTTTCTTTTGGCTTTCCTGAACAGCTTGCTCCTACTCCCAAATGCCTGCCTGGAGAAATAACAGACCGTACTGTCCTCAATGTATTCGGACCAGTGGGACAAGGGGGTCGCTACATTTTGGACAGCCTCAAAGTGAGTTAAGAGAGTAATAAAAAATTGTCACTCATTTGTAAACCATTTATGATTACACCTCACATTAAATAAAAACATGCTCATAGTTCTCAAGTACCATCATAGCAAATGTATTAATGAGCTGAGCTCTTCTTTGTATGTGTGTATGTCTCTCTCAGACTGGTGCTGTGCATGAGGAGTTCTACAAAGATTGTGACCTGACCATAGGAGGAGTCATTAACGTCTGGGGTCGGAGAGTGATGATCTGTGACTGTGACAGCTTCACCAAAGAGTACTATCGTTCCAAATATGGCATCGGTGAGTTGTAGCTCACCGCACTGTGGAAAACATCTCAACATGTAGAGTCCAGTGAACAAGATTCCCGAACTAGAAAATACTATATGTTTGATTGATAATTACAATTAAGGCTCAGCCTGTGGTCTGGGAACTGACCAGACTGGGTTGTTAAATACAAGTGTGCTTTATGTGAGCGTGGCCACATGATGTCAGTATTGAGTTCAGATGTCCATGGTGTTCATCGGTGATCAAAAGAGATTCTGCTCGTCTCCCATTACATCTTACAGCTTAGTTATGTTCAATGTTCTTGACAGATGATGCTTTCCATTAGCCTGTCACTAATGATATATTGTTAAAAATGAAAACAGATTTCCAACCGACTCAATCTCAAGACCGCATATGAACAATGCTCTGCCTGGCCTCAAATGCCTGGATATGAGAGGCAAATGCGCTCTGTACTAAAAGTAACACAATACGGGTGTGTGTGTGCATCTGCTGGCTACAGTTTTATGCCAACTGAGGAGCTGATTGCGTTAATTACAGATGAGTCTGTTTGGCCTTGACCAGGGTGACACTCACTGCTGGTGTAGGACCTGTCTGCCTTTCTGGGTTGCATTAATATGGATTTGTATGTATTTACTTTTTGCTTGTGTGTGTGTGTGTTTCTTCTTTTTCCCCTGGTGTGGCTTTGTAGAGGACTTCACCCCTGTGGAGTATAAGGCCCCTCCACGCGCTAAAGCAGCTGCCCAGGTACCTCCTTACACTGGCTTTGGATCGGAGGAAGACTCGCTTTGCTCCTGCCAGAGGCTGCTGCTCAAACCCCCTCAGAAAGACTTCAGGAAGCTAATGGAGAAAGACAGGTAACCACAGGCTATGTGGAGTACGTTCCCTCAGGACATGCTGGAAACTTCACTCCACCTTTTAACAGCATGCATATTAAAACTAACCAACACACCAGCCTCTAACCGTTTGATTTATCTGACTCGGGGTTAAGTTCCCTGTCGGTTCTACTTGTGTTTTTCCACACTGAATGTGTGCAGTAATGGATGGCAGACAAAGGTTGTTCTCCTTACAGTACTACCATTAGGCATTTCAAAGTTGGTGCTGGAGCCCCTTATGCAAGTTGGTTTATTGTTCCAGATTGTGGTCTTACTAATTCAGTGCCAAAATTTCAATATTATATAAAATCTATTTTTCTTGCAGAAAAATTCAGCTGTTGATGGTAATAGGGGTCAGAATGCTTAAAAACAATATGGATTATATTTTATTCCTACTGTATTACAGGCAGGGTCTGGTGAGCCACATACTGAGATTCGTGGGCAAGATGCTGACAGACAACTCCTTTGACAAGGAGCGCACTTTTATCATCTCCTTCTACCTCAGCGATGACACTATAGCTGTGTTTGAACCTACCCAGAGTAACTCGGGTATGTCAGCTCGTCTTCCTTGTGTTATTTGGTTGTGGTTTGCAATGCTACTCATTGGACACGAATAGATTGCTTTCTTAAAGGTCTCTATACAGAGAAAGTTGAAGAGGAGTTTGTTTCCAAAACGCGATAAACGCCAAATTCTCACTTTGTGTTTTTTTTAATCAATGGAACTGAATGGGTCACTAAATGTGCTAATTATGGCTAATCACATTACAAGCAAACATGTTTGTTTAAGGGGTTGAACGATAACAGAACATGACATATTAAAGCTCTGTGCCCAAGAGCTTTATCTAGTTAACAAGCTTAATACCAGCGTTGTCAGCGAAAATCTACTTCAGACTTTTACAGTCTTATTTATGTCGGCTGAAGAGTTATTGGATCTTTAGATGAATTTGAGATCGTTTGAAAGCGGGCCTAAACATAACACGGAGAAGGAAGTAAGGTCATGTGAGGGAGAAAGTGACAGTGCAGCGCCTGAGCGATCTGACCTAGTGTGCTAACACATCAACAGAAACCTATGAGATTCTGTTGTTTCTGATAGATATATTGTTTCTATACAAAATGTGTTCACAATATATTTGCATAAATTTACATGTGTCCTAAATGTAAAGGAATATGATATGAAATACTTGTCCAGGGTGCACATTTGAGGAGAAAAAAAAGGGATATATTGCGTTTTGGAATAAAACTCTTCAGCTGTAAAATTCATAATGGAATTACAAAATAAACTGATATGCACATATTGTACTGAAGGGGTAATTGGCGGTAAATTCTTGGAGAGAGGCCGTGTGAAAAAGCCAGGACAGGAGCTCTTTAAGAGCGAGATGTCTGAGTACTACAAAGCTCAGGACTTGTACGTGGGAGCCAAACTCAACATAAACAACCAGCGCTTCCAGTTAGTGGACGCTGATGAGTACGCTTTCAACTATATGGAACAGCATGCAGAAGAGGTGATGCCCATTCCACACTCATTCTTATTCAGTCTTAGTTTAAATCATAGCCATGTTCTCTCTTATCGTCCTTCTGCTCTTCTCCTCTCTTCTCCTCTCTTCTCCTCTCCTCTCTTCTCTGCTCTTCTCCTCTCTTCTCCTCTGTTCTCTTCTCCTCTCTTCTCTTCTCTTCTCCTCTATTCTCTTCTCCTCTCTTCTCTTCTCCTCTTCTCTCTTCTCTTCTCCTCTTTTCTCTTCTCCTCTCCTCTCTTCTCCTCTCTTCTCTTCTCCTCTCTGCTCTTCTCTTCTTCTCTTCTCCTCTGCTCTTCTCTTCTGCTCTTCTCCTCTCTGCTCTTCTCTTCTTCTCTTCTCCTCTGCTCTTCTCTTCTGCTCTTCTCCTCTCTTATCTTCTCCTCTCTTTTCTTATCTTCTCTCTTCTCTTCTCCTTTCTTTTCTTCTCCTCTCTTTTCTTATCTTCTCCTCTCTTCTCTTCTCCGTTCTGCTTTTCTCCTCTCTTCTCCTTTCTGCTTTTCTCCTCTCTGCTCTTCTCCTCTCTTCTCCTTTCTGCTCTTCTCCTCTCTTCTCCTCTCCTCTCTTCTCTTCCCTTCTCTTCTCTTCCCTTCTCTTCTCTTCTCCTCTCTTCTCTTCTCATCTCTTCTTTTCTCCTCTCTTCTTTTCTCTTCTCTTCTCTTTTCATCTCTTCTCCTCTCTTCTCTTCTTTTCTTATCTTTTCTTTTTTCCCTCTCTTCGCTTCGCTTCTCTTCTCCTCGCTTCTCTTCTCTTCTTTTCTCTTCTCTTCTGGTCTCTTCTTCTCAAACTCAAAACTGTATTCCAAAAACTAAATACTATTTTTAGCTGTGCATAGTTAACCACAAAGCCAGCCCACTTTTAATATGCTTTGCCAGTGAATTTGCAGCTGGGAAATATGCTTTAATTACTGTCATTCACAGATGTTCTTTGGTAATTATTCTTGCATAGTTCCCCAGGGCCAATATTGGCACCATTCTGAGCAAGTTAAAGTCCATTCGTGAAGAGAAGCAAATGGAAATCAAACAGTTCCTGGCACTAAATGACTCTGGCTTCATTCCTTATGAGTCCTTCAGGTAAGGAGCCAAACCAAGAACATTTATTGATTAATCACATGAACATGATTAAATGATTGTAAGGAGATAGACAAATATGTAGGGAATGCACATTTCAAAAGCAGAAGAAACAGCCCTCATTCACTCTTGTCCAATCCAACTTGCTTCATAGACTGCACGCCCAACTGTGTGTTCTCAATAATCCATCAAATTGAAAACACAGCTCTCAGTGGACTTCATGTCAGGCTGCTTTATGTGATTGAGCAGCTGAGTGCCTGTGTGTCCCTACAGGTCTCTGTTGGCAGATATGGACGGTCAGCTGTCGGAGCATGAGATCATGATGTTAGGCCGTACCTACTCGGTGCGGGAGCAGCCTGAGCTGGATGTGGGCCTCATGCTGGCCATCGCTCAGGATCACCTGAGGAAGAAACAGTTCGAGAGCTTCTCAGACATGCTGCGAGCTTTCACACATGAGGACAGGGACAGGTATAACAAGACCAATGGCGAGTCTGTGTGTTCAAATCTCTTAACTGTTACACATCTCTGATTTTTATATCAACGACCAGGAGATGGAGCATGACCCTTGGTCAGGTCACAGTTAGTTATGTACTTGATTCAGTTCTGATGCCTGTCTCGCTCATACCTGACCACAAACTATTGTTTTTCACCCCACTACATGGGTAAATGTGCAATATAGTCACAAGAGTGTAAAAATGTTTCAGGGTCATCCTGTGTTGCGTGAATGCGTATTTCCATATGGAAATAAGCGTGTCTGTGCATTTCTTGAAAGACATGGTCACCCAGGCATTGAGGTTGAACACAAACACTGAGCCTGAGGTAGAGCAGCGTCAGTCTGCAGACCCCGAGGCTCCGCATTCAGGAGCTGTGATTAGTTCCAGCGGTTCAAGTGAAGCATTGGAACCAGATGATCCCTCCAGACTTGTGGCGTGTAGCAGAGAAATAAGCAAATAGATGACTGGGAGCACCAATGGATAATTGTGCATGTGGCTTTTTGGAAAACCCAGTAATTTTCACATTTTTCTGAATGTCTAATGAGTAATGAAGTTAGTACGGTCTGTCTCTGGCTATTTCTGATCCACTCTTTGCAGGAAAAGCAACTGTAGTCTCACACCCAACTTGCCAAGTATCTTTAACAATATTTTTGCCCAATGTCTCTCTTTGCCTGTTATGTTGAAGAAGTGGGCATCTTTCCACCAAAGAGTCCAGGATCATCTGCAAAGCCTTCCGCTTGCCACTGGATGATGACCTTTTGAGAGCCCTTCTGCACAAGTAAGTCGTTTTATTTACTTTTTCATTGAAATGTTTAAGTTGAACATTTATGTACATGTCCTTAAAGTCTGAAAAGTGAGACAGCGTTTGTCCTTGTCATGTTGACTTATAGATTTGAGAATGAGTCTGGAAAGATGGACTACCACGCTTTCCTCTCAGGGATCAACTGGAGAGAGAATACCGCCATACCACTTCCACCAGATGCTGCCGCGAAAGTGAGTTAACACCAGTTAATACAGCTGAAGAAACTAGAGAAGTTGAAGTTTCAATGACTTGTTAGACATGAAAAAAGTTTTTGAATCAATGCACTGTGTTGGCCATGCCTCCCCTGAGGCTTTGTCTGCCATCATTAGCAGACACAGTCACACACACTCAGAGCCGAGAAAGCGAGAGCGTGTTTGGAAACGAGGGCCAGGTGGCAGAGTTCCAGTCCTTGGCCCTCAACCTACCACAGAGGCACCTCCAAGCCTCACCTCATTCAAATCAGCCTTGAGAAAAATCCACTCAAGATCTGCTCACAAGTAGTCTATTTATTGCAGCCTTTTAATTTAGTGTGCCATGCCGCATAACAGCCTAAGCAGAACCATCTGCTTCAGCGTTCACAAAATAAGAGAAGAATAGGGCGAGTATAGGTGCTGTTTTCACCAGCAGATGGGGCTTTTGATCATTTTGTGTTTTTATCCTAATCAGAAGTGCGGCCTGGTACTTCAGAATTCTGACTGTAGCGGTGTTACGGTCTACATAGAAAGATGAGAGTATTCCCTTTGCTTTGCTTTGCTTTGCATGTTGTTGTGTTGCTTGCTTTCTGACTGTGACTGTCACTTTGCAGCCATTTTCCATTACGCTGCCTAAGCCGAAACTAGAAGGCCACACAATGGTGGAATACTCTGACTTTATCAAAGAACTCTCCGGATACGCAGAAAAGGAGTGATGTCATCTTCAGCATCTTCATGTCACGTTGCTGCAGTGTATGATTAAATGGAAACTGACCCAGTGCATTTAGATAAACTTCATCATTTCATCTATGTGTCATTCTCATATGACGGTTTGGCTTAGCTTGCCACAGTTCTGCACAAAAAAAAAAAAAAAATCTCATTGTTACAAAGAATGTTAGCAGAAAAAAGATTATTGCTGATGCTTTGTCTATTATCAGGAAGCCTCTCATACCCCACACTCATTGTGACCATTAATGTGTATTATGCACAATAATAAAAGAGTATATTAATGAATGAATGAGGCAGAAATGTGATATATTCTGTCAACACCAACCCCTCTACATTTTAACTATTTATACTTTGTCCTGCTATTATTTGCAGTTTGATATAGACTGGAAGGGAGAAGCAGTAGGTCCTGCAGTAAAAACCGTCAACTACTCTCTGTTACTGGAGGATGTCTTTTGCAATGTTGGTGACAATCATATCAGCTGAGAGGGATGGAGATGTCCTCTCTCCCACAGTGACCAACATGAACAACAAGAGAACATGGTGGAGCATACTTTCATGAAAGAATAGTGTCTCAAATAAATGTATACCTCTATTACATTACCTTTGTGCAGTATATTTTGTTATGTGTATATATATATACTGTGTATATATATATATATATATATATACAGACGGGTGACAAATTAAAGGAAAAACCTGAATAAATGAGTGCATCCACAGTGCTTCCAAAGAAGAATCAGGGAATAACTGCAGATGTAGTAAAGAATTGCAGCATAGTACACAATGTTTTCAGAGAAACAGGTTCTTCATCAGCTGATGTCCGAAATGTCCTGTTTCTCTGGAAACTTTGTGCAGGTTCCCAGACCTGCAAGTATGCACTTTTCAGAATAGCTGGTCGTTCTGATCATTGTGCAAGTTGTGACAGAGCAATCACAGGGCCTCACAAACCCACAGGTCTCCATACCAATGGTTGGATATCTGTATACTGTACCCTGATAGTGATCATCTCTTGCTCAGAACAAAACAAGCTCTAATCAGATTGTCAGCTGCTGATGCAGAATACAAAAATACTGCTGTAGTCAGAGCCCCAGACATGTTCCTCGGATGAAACAAGATGAGCAAATTACCTCAGACCAGTATGATTAAATCTTCATCCCGAGTCTTCACACTAACTGAAATATTGGGCTCCCAAGTCGCCAGCTTTCTGGTCTACAACACAAAGACTGATTAGTGCCCAGTGCATATTTAGCCCAATATGCTTGCCAAAATGGGAGCATAGCACTGAGTCACAATCACTGGCAAGCATATGTTTACTGCATAAATAGATCATCCTTAAGTCATTTCATTTCCTATGACTTAAGGAGGATCTATTTAGAGTTCCTAAGCATTAAGTGCTTTACCTGAGAGGAATGTAAATAGTTTTTTTTCTTGTGTGATAGACATTTCATTTTAGGTGTGATAGTTGGAGTTACTGGGCTCTGGAAAGGATTTTAATGTCGACTGGTTGTGGTTTAATGGTTGTTTAGTTCAGTCTCTGGAGACTCTTAAAGTTTCCACACAGGAAAATATAATAAATGTGTATAGACTCCAATGAAAATTGACAGGTTTTAGATATATTGGTGACAGATAAACATGCTTGGGGAAAAAAATTAAGCTGAAATGCTGTGGTTGAATAATAAAAAAGGACCAGCTAAGGGTTTTCCCATAAGAATGTTACCAATCTTACATGGTTATTCTCATAGTAAGAAGATTTTAAAATTATTTCAAGATGTGCCTTCTGTTCTTATACAGTATTGTTACCGACTGATCATTTCTATATCTAATTTCATCTTTGAAGTCAAAATTATTCAAGCAGTAGTATGTGCCAATGGTCACAAACATTTATCGTAAAATATCTGCTTTTTACAATTTGACCTAAGGGTTTTACGGTCAGTAAATGTCCAAAGTCTTTTATCCTTTCGCTGAGATGGTAGAAACAGTGAGTTTATTGAAAACATATTGTATATTGAAGGCTTTGTGATAAATAAGGGTGAATAGTTTCAGGACATCTATCCCTCCATCAGTTAGAAGTTTAATTATAATTTTCATTTTAAGCTCTGTAATGAATCATTTGTTAGTGCTGACCACAGAACTATGCAGTACTAGGAAAGTGTTTAAGACAAAGAGATGCCTCTAAAGATGTAGGGAATGTGGTGTTTTTGCTCACCTTTGTAGGCTGTTCTTTTACCAGTTCACCCATGGCCTTGGGCACACAATGAGGAACAGTTACTTTCTTCCTTACAGTTATTTTGCCACTCTTACACCTGCTATAGACCTTCTCCTTTTCAGTGAGCTGGTATAATTAAGTTCACTCTGCCCATACTGATTTAAAATAGGGATTAATATAGCCTGAATTTGCACCATTTTACATGCTTGTTCTCCCTGGCTCTCTCCATTCATACCTGGTACAGTAATCAGTGAGTGGTTGTCTTTGGCTATGTGCAGTCTGAACATTATTTTAGATGGTAAAATGAAGAAATGTTATTCTATACAGGCTGTAAATTAGAGCAGCAAGACTATTTTCATGCAGGTCAGTGTTCCCAGTGGAGGTCATTTTGGAAAGCGGTGAGACTGTTTTTCTGCATTTACCTTGTGGACATAAATCACCCAGAATTATAAGACCTCTCCTGTTTTATATGTATCTTAAAACGAGACTTGAAATCGACCCCTCGAAATGAAGACTGAAATGTGTCTCAAATCCATCAGTGTTAATTTCCCCCTACCATTTTTCACTTGGGAAACAGGCTATAAGAAAACCTCAAGGGCTCCCTTCTGTTGTGGCTTAGGGGAACATGAAAGCCACCTTCAGCTGAAGGGAAGGGTGCACATGGGTGCTCTTTCATCAAAGAGAACACAAGGGGTCTGGGGTAAGACGTATGGCTAAACACTCTAAGAACCTGACATTGTCACCCACCTGAGCGACCCTTTATTCTCTCTCTTTGTCTCTTTCTTTTCTAAATTGCTGACTGTGTGGTAGGGTCATGGGAAAAAAGATGATGTGATGCTCGCATGTTCTCGGGCAATATATTGCGCAACACAGTCAAGGGGTACATGGAGGAGGCAAACACGAGAGAGAATACACTTAAGAAAGTCCACTTTGTGATGAAATCTCTGCAAAGGCCCTTTACAGTTATGCTGACTGAGTGAGTGAAGAGCTGTTGAAATCATATGTCAACCCCGACATTTAACCGCTATTCATGAAAGTAGACAATGTCTTAACTACAACAGAGGAACAGTTATTTTAAGTCCTACTTTTGGCAGTTAGTTTTATGAATATACTACACATTTAATGGGCCAATCATACAAAGTACCAAGTCAAAGTGCCATATTCAGACATAACGTTTTTGAAAAATAGGAGCAGTTCTGTAATTGTATGGTCTAAATCGAGAGTGTTGGTAGTGTCTCTGTGCTGCTGGATTGTAAATATTCCTGTTCAGAGGGCGAGGAAATGGAAGGTGAGAGTTAGATGCGAAGTCCAAAGAAGCTTTGCAGGTTTCATAAACTTTTGACCTCTTAAGCCCTACTTAGTTATGCCAGCTTGCCCTTAATTTCCCCCAAGGTTTTAAGTTTTTAAACCAATTTATGAACAATCATGTAATATATAACAATTTAGTTTTGCAAAACATCACACTTGCACGTCTGTTACATGTCTGTATTTAACAAAAAATATGGATTGTAATCATTTTGAAATATATCTTTCATTGTTCAGTTTTCCTCCTGCACATAGCGAATGGAAGACTGCTGAAAGAATGCCTTAAGTGGGAAGAATGTGATTATCAGATATTTTTGTTGTGCAGGGTCTTGGTTCTCTCTTGGATTAAGTCCATGCCTCAATTTGAAGATTGCTAACTCCCCTCTGGTGCCAAGATTTGCAGTAATTTAATATGTCTGTCTGCCCTCCACTTCTGCCATTTTAAATAGCTAAAATTATGCGCATTTAAAAAAAAATTGAAAACATGTTTTAAAACCCCTCCCATCAAATGTTGTCTATGTCTGAAAAGTGAAATGAGAATTATGCCTTCTTTGTGAACTTAATTACAAGCCTGTCTTGTCTTTATCCTTCATGTCATTCAAATAAGGACATTCCAAAGCGTCTTGCCCATTTAAACGGAGTGGGTGCATTCAATTTTACTGAGCTCTGTGATATTTGATTGGAAGGTATTTTAAATAAACTTGCATCTAATAGTTCAGTTGCAATATATATCATAATAATCAAGTCTTTTGCTTTCTCTTAAAAGGCGGCAGAACAAATGCAGAACTCTATTAATTTTGTAAGTGAATAGTGTATCACATGAGAGACACAGATAAGCTTTTTTCAGTTCTCTATAAACACAATTAAACACACTAACTAGCATTATAGTAAGTACAAAAACCACATCTAGCTTCAGTAAACTGCCCATTATTAACTTACTTAACTGGTGATGATGTGACTGAAGGCAACTAGATGTGAAATGTGCTACCTCAAAAAAATGCCTTCATAATGCCCCTATTGATAGTACAAAAAAGGGATTTATGTTGGTTCGTGTCCTTTCTTGTTGCACGTTGTTTTATTTCTTATCTTATACTTTTGCCAATTAATAAGCTTGATTACACATTTGTTTTTTTTTCCAATGACAGGCTAAAGTTTTCCCACTAACCCAGCCTGAGGTGGCTGTGTTAATTTGAGAAGCCCCTCCCAAACCCAAACCCAATGGTGACCCTATTGTGTGTGGGGGACTGAAGTTACTGCAATGACCAGTTGCTTTTAAATAAACTAATACTGCTAACAGTTTTATAACCCTGAGCTCGTAAAAGAGGGCCAGGCTGTTGCTCACCTCTGATTCTGCAACCATTCCATGGCTGGAATCCCCATTTGCTTTGCGAGAGCGTACCGGTGTGTCAGCTGTGTGTACGTGTCCCCGAAGTGATATATGACTGCTGTGTCACGTTCCACAACCAACCCTGAGACGTGCATCATCTGTCCTTTCCCTTTTCCTTCTGATTCTTCTATAAAAATGAGGGGTGTTAATGTCAGAGGAGGAGGAGGGGAGGGGGAGAAGAGAGAGAGAGGGAGGGAGGGAGAGAGGGAGTCAAGAGCTCACACACGATCTGTGTGCGTGAGAGGGAGAGAGGGAGTGGGGAGAGGAGAAGGAAGAGGGAGAGAAGGAGGTTTAAAAGCAATTGTTGTTGAGGCATTTTCACGTCGGCCCAGGGAGGTGCAGCTGGGGTTGGATATCGAGAGCTGAGAGGAACTGGAAAGAAGGTAAGATCACCCTGAATCTAAAGGTGACCCAGGGACTCAGAGATCCACTTTGCATGAGCTGCCAGCTTATTCACTAGAAGTCTTTAGTCTTTATCTTGCCATCTATCTGATCAGGTGATTATGCTGAATATGTTCAGAATTGATCTGAGCTTGCTGTGTAACATATTTTTTAATTACCTGAGGAAGTATTTGTACTGCAATACCACCTCCAAAGCCCTGGTTTTCTTTGGGGGTTTCCTTTTATCAGCTCTTGACACGAACAGCAGAGAGACGGTAATTATGCAGTGTGAGTCATGAGTGAAGTGAGTTGGTTGAACGCACTGAGCCTGGGGCAGGTTGATGATATGTACATCTGATGAGAGGCATAATGTGTTCTGCGGTAGGTTGACTGCTGAGATGAGCTATTGCCTCTGCGCAGACAGACACTGAGAATTCATGGTTTATTTCCCCACTAAACATGCTTCAGACATTGGATCATTCCAACCCAGGACACCAGATGATAAACTGCGTATAATCCTTGGATTGTTTTGAATGGAGCTGGAGAAAAAGGTGTATGAGAGGCGTCACATGAGTTCCCTCACACAATTTGAGACAAACCCCACCACCACCAGTGTGTGTGTGTGTGTGTGTGTGTGTGTGTGTGTGTGTGTGCGTGTGTGTGTGTTTGTGTATGGTGTCAGGTTGCTCATTATCAGTTTTATTGTATTTTCTCTACTGTGCCGATTGTAATGTTTATAAATGAATGCCAAGGGCAAGTCAAATTAAAAAGGGGGAAGGTTAACAGGACGTCATGACACAGCTCCTAATTGCGGATCATAAGCTTTGGTACACTCACGCATGACCAGGACCTTTCGTACTTTATTGTCTCAATCTGCTGTGCTCTGTTCTAAGAAGCCTTAATTGTAACGCTAACATTAGCTTAGCACAGGCTCACAAGATCTGCTGCCATTGGTCACTGGCTGCGCTCAAATCTACACTCTGTCTTATCTTCATCATGTGGGATATATTTAGTGTGAGGCTTAGCCGTGGCATACAGGAGGCACGGGTTGGTGGTATTAGAGCGTGGTGGCGGTGCCCCTGCTAGGGACTGGCATGCTCCGTGGGTGCAGATGGGTGCGGGGTAGGGTAGGGGGGTGCTGGGGTTATGTGGTCCTTGTAGGAATCTGCCCTTTGGTTTATTAAAAGCTGGCCAGACAATAGGGCACTAAACAAGCACCAAACAATGACGTAGCCCGTGAATGTAAGAGGAGGAAAGTTTGTCAGTGTGGCGGAGAGAATGGCAGACGTGGACACTAGTCAGGGGTTACTTTACAAAAGCAGTAGGGAAATAGTTTATCTAAGTGTAATTTTGATAGCTTGGAAAGCATGAAAATCATTCCAGCTTTGAATAGTGTTATAGTGTCGTCCATCTAGCGTTGCATGCATAGCTACTCTAGTCGGATCAACAAACCAATTGTGAACAGTTATGATCCAGAATAAAAGGACTTTTTCCAGGATCAATGGATTTACTTAGGTTGGTCTGGAGGCAACTAAAGAAGTTGTCCTGGATTACCTGCTAAATCTGCTCCGGACTGAATAAATTGCTTCTTTGCAGCAATGCTGTGGCAACCATAGCTAATAATGTGGATTCCTTCTTATCCGCCATTTCTTATACCCAAAGGCACATTTCAGTCTGAAAATCCTCTTCAAAATGACAGAGTCTGCGCTTTAGCTTATGCAAGGCAGCGATGAGAGCCAGAGAAAAGACAACTTACACCAATATCAAGAGACTACCTGAGATCCCTGGAGCTCCTTCAACGTGTGTGTGTGTGTGTGTGTGTGTGTGTGTGTGTGAAAACCACTGTATCACATGTGATGTACCCAGGCTTGGACAAGCTCAGTAAACTTTTTTTTTATTATTCTCCCAAAAAATAAACACTGTGGTTTTGAATGGTGAGATGGAGGCTGAGGCGCAGCCTGTGGCTGCTTGTGAATGTCAAGAATTTCACAGTTCTAATGGTGCAGCCGCCGAGGCCCCTCACCGAGCCTGTGATACCTTGATCAAAAAGCCCCATGTTCTGTTTTCAGAGGACAGCACCCGGGGACAGTTCAGACCAGTTGCCTGCTGCACGGCATCAGCCTTGGACTAGACTCGGAGAGGTGGAGGAGAGTCTCTGGGTGACTCATTTTAGCCTGCGAGCGCTACACAACAGTTCTTCAGTGTCTCGCTCACATCGTGCCTTATTTTTGAATGTTTATTGCTTTTCTTCCTGTGGAATACAAAATATGTTGATTTGGCTCAGGCGATAATTAGCAGATGTTTTGCAGTAAAGGGATGTTTCATTGTAGGTACAGGGATGTAAAACAATGAAAATAAAGGGTTCATTTGGGCTTTTAGTTGAAGAATAACTTGTAAATGTGAAATTACAATTGTTACAGTGAAATGTACTGTCAGCAAGGCTATTGGCCTCATCAATTGGGGGAAAAATTAATTTATTTTTTCACAAAGCTCTTGGCTCTGGCTACAATTCTAATGTGAATACTAATTAAAGGAAACATTTCAGTGCACTATGAGTAAAACAGCAATGTTGCCAAATTGAAATCAAACTACACATGGCCAACAAATGAAACCCCCTCTCTGATATTTATAATTAGGTTCCCATAAAAAAAATGCTAGCAAAAGCCAGATTGGGAAATAGTTGAGCTTGGAGAGACTAGGGGGACGGTGGGACAGAGGTCGTGCATATTGCTGTCTCAGATGGAGGGTATCGGAAGTTCCAGCTGCTGTTTGTAGATACACTGAGCTCTATAAATCTGTGGATGTGAGCAGGTGTGGAGGCTGCCGTACCTAACTGCCTCCCTGCCCTGAGGAGGCTCCCTGCAGGGATGAGTGGATGAGAGAATGCGCCCCAATCTTTCCAACTCAGAATGCTGCGAGCCCCCAGACTTAACTCACCACGCTGCTGTTCATGACTCTACCATGAGATCATTCTCCTGCCTTTAAGAACTATATCAGTTCTGTGGTCACCTTGTGTCTTCACCACTTTGTTCAGCCTGGTTATTATATGCATGGAACATGGCAGCCATTTTCTGGCAGTTGTAAATGTCAGCAGTCATGCCTGGGCAGTATGATGACGATGATATGAAACTATCGATCGATATATAATATATATATATATAGAGAGAGAGAGAGAGGAGAGAGAGGAGAGAGAGGAGAGAGGAGAGAGGAGAGAGGAGAGAGGAGAGAGAGAGAGAGAGAGAGAGAGAGAGGTGATGCCTCCCAGTTATGAACAGACTTGGGATGTCTGCTTGTGTAAACCCTGCAACACAAGCTCTCTGGAGCACTTAAACATTTCAGAGAGTATTTATTTTAACAGGCAAAATTGATTCTTAAATTTCTCACACATGGAATGTTAAAGTTAAATGATTCCCTACAGAGAAAAAAACACAAGGGTACATTTTTTAAATGAACTTGAAGTGTTTGCGATTTCAGAACAAATGATGGTCTCGACAAAATATTCAGGAGGAATGAAGGAAAATGAGACAGAACGGGTTTTGACACAATGCAGACTATTGTTTTTTTTATGAATAATAATTTCCTCTTCATGAAAAAGCCCGATCAAGTCTAGAGCCCTGGTCCTTTCAGGCAGTGGAGAAAGAACCGACTGGCTTTTCTACCGAGCACGACACAAAGCATATTAGCAGTTATTATATTAGCATAGCTAGCTACATTTAACCACCACACAAGACTTTTTCATTCGATGAATTTCATTATCAAGAGGTCAATAAAGTGCACAGACCACGAATAAAGCAAAGTAAATAGAGGAATATGTAGTTAACTTGTCTTGAGAAAACTTATTCTGAGACCTATTTTCCAAAGAAAAATTCATTCTTGGGGAAATGATTCGCCGCAGGATATTTATTAATGGATTAGGTTTCTCCTTTGTGTAATAAAAACAGATTTTTTTTGTCTGTATTGGGATTGTTAGAATAACAGCAGGGTGGGCTGCCAGCACGCCTCATGCAACACAACCCACTCATTCCTGGCTGGATACCCAATAGCAGCCACCTTGATCAAATTGAAGCAGTACAGATGCTTGTCTCAGGGGTTTTTTTTGCCATTGACAAGCTTTTATATGTACAAACTCTCACGGTTCACTGTCCTGTACCATGCCTCACCTGCCCAATGACTACCACTACCTGGACATATTGGACATAACCTTACATCATATTATATTCTCTGTAGATGCCTGTGAAAGGGCTTTTCTGTAACTTTCACCCTGGTCCAACCCTACTTCTTTTCTTCCCCACAGAAAGAAACACATAGACAGAGCTAAAGGAAATGGCGGCGCCTAAAGAACGAACCGACTACACACTCCAGTTTACCAATGTGGCAACAGAACCTGGGCAAAGAGCACCTCTGTAGGTGAAAAGGCTCTGTCTCTGTTTGTTTTGCTGCTGGGAAATTTCCTCACCTTTGCATTTGTGCCAAGGGGCCAGTATGAGGAACACAGGCGCATTAAGCCAGCCAGGAATTGTGCTTCTGCTGGTCATGTGTCCTCTGCTGAGCGTTCTGCGTGGAGTTACCTGTAAGGCTGAGAGTGGACACCTGGGGGACTCCGATCCTGACAGGTGTATGAGACACCATTTTGTTGAGACCATCACACATCCCATCTACAAATGCAATTCCAAGGCAAGTTACCAGCTGCATACCAATATCTATTCTCTTTCCTCTTATTTGTGTGAATGTGCACGAATTCATGAATCCCTTACGAAATATTCACAGTGACCACATGGGGAAAGGGTGATAAAGCAGACCATTTTAGTAAGCACAGAATATTTGTAAGTATTCTGCTCTGGTGTTCATCCCTGCGGAGAAGGGACCCTGCGCTCTTTCGCAGCGATGTTTTTTGGCGATTAGCGTTCAACTGGGATCAAGAGCAGGTTAACCTACAGTCCCATGTTGCTTATTGAGTTGCAGTAATGGCCCGGGTCAGACCCAGCTGTAAGGTAATATGCTCCCTACACCCACACTGTTCCTGCTAACAAGATGTTTTCAGAAAATACAGTAAGTGGAAGGGTTTTCTATCACTCCTAAGGATCTCAACCTAATTAGAATTCATGGCCTAGAAATATAGTTAATTTTATTCATTAAATCAGATAGTATGGTCCATATGCCCTTTGCACTTTTCTCATGATCTCTACCCTGGTTACTTTGACACCTTGGCAGGGAACAGTGCATACAGGCAGCCTGTAAGGCCCATGGCCTAGCCAGGAATAAGTCCAGACAGGGTGCATAAAATGTCTGTGCAGTGGCCCAGTTCCAGAGCTCTGCTTAGAACTGTAGCTGAATCGTTTCTTTTGTCATCCAAACTATAGCTTGCAGCACCCTTACGCCTCCAGATTTACTGAGAGCCAAGTGAGGAGACACCTGAGTCAGCCCCCTTGGAAAGACAAATTTCAGCTTTAGCGTGTCAAATGTGCACAGACTCTACCTTCTACAAGCCCAGCTGGGACCTGTCAGCAGATAAAGAAGATTCACAAAGGCAGAATTTTTCCGCCACCCTATAAACTGATGAGAGGCTGTCAGGAACCTATGATATCACGAAAGAATTCCATTCCATTCCTTGGGTATCATTTATGACGAGCTGCCATATCAGTTTCAATTACAAGACAAACCACACTGAGCAAAAATGACATGCTGTGCATTGATGATAGATAGACATCCGTGCTAGATTAGAGGTGATTTGTTCACTTACTCACGCTTCCAACCAGGGCACCAAGTCCAGCGGGACCATTTGAGGTTCATGCTATAACTAATTGTGACAGATTCTGCTGTAGCAGCTTTCACTTATCCCTCATACGACTGGTTCTTGGTCTCAGAGGTGTTACTGTGAACCAATGGTGAAGATTTGGTTTACAGCCAGAGCAGTTCATATCAAGTACCAGACATTTACAATCCCACAAAAGGTTTATGATTTGACATCCAGGGTCACAGGCCCGATGTCCTAGAGTACCGCAGATTATGAACCAAGCTTGTCCTAGTAACAGCTTTAAAGCAGCCTATTACAAACTCTATTAGCTATGAGAATGACTGTGGCTTCCGGCAAATTTAAGCAGCAGCGCATAGCATCTACCTGAGCAATCATTCCTGTTATAAATGCATAGAAAGGAGAGTTGGTGCATGGGAACCTACATCTGCCGCCCAGCTGTTGTCACCTAGCCTTATTCTCTTCCATCTCAATTTCCTCCTGAAAAGCTCCTCCCACATTTCCCAATCTATCAACTACATCCAGTACATCTAATTCACTGGTACATGTATTTTTTCAAGTATGAGTGCTTATGTATTTAGATTGGTAAATTTGTAGTTTCTCACTATATTTTGAGAAAGAAATATCACTTTTTATCCACATATTTCTAATGCATGGCACAGAGATAAAGATTTTTTTTTTTTCAAGATTTTGTTCTCGGCAAACCTAAGCAAACCTTTCTCACAAAATATGATGTGAACAATATTTAATCAAGAAAACCAATGAAATGTACACCAAGGTTAAAGCAGTGAAAGCATGTACTTTGCCATTTTTAACAGTGAATATTTTCCCAAATGCAATAGAAAAGGTTATCATACCGCATTAAGTGGGCTAGTGTTTTTCATTGGTCCTACACTCTTAGAAAAAACAATGTTTTTTTTTTCAGTTTGTCTCTCTGGGGGAACCCTTCAGGAGTCTATGTAGAACCCTACAACAAAGGGGTTTTCCTTTCACAAAAAGTTCCAAGTAGAACCAAACCATTAACCATCCAAAGAACCTATGAGGAACCCTTTTCTCTCAAAGTGTGATTTTTTTCAACATTTCAAATAAAAAACATTGTGATTTTACTCATGAAACTGAATAAAACTGAGTGCATGTATGAGAATTTATGCACAAAGTGTTGCCCAAGGGGCTTAAGTACTTTCCATCATTACATGTAACTGCTAACTGTTGAAGAGTGATACATAATAACATCACCATACCTTTCATACTCATAATAGCTGCTCTCTGCAGGAGGCTCATATTATCAAAGCTCTAGAGTGCTGATTAGGGACCCAATTTTGTCTTTTGCATTATAATAAATATAGTTCAATGGACAGATGAACTCAGATCCTATATCAGCACTCTTACCCTGAGACACTTAAACAATGTCTGACTTCCCACAACCCTCTGCTGTAAGCTTTTGGCTCCCGACAGGCTATTGTCCCCGACAGTGAGGGTGACACTCGGCTGACACTAGACAGCTGACAGGCACCATGACACAGGAGTCTGTTTACTGAATGCAGCAGGAATGTGTGGCCCGCGGTCTTTTGCTAGTCACCTATTATTCAGAATCAGAAGGCTGGTCAATTAAGTCATGTTTGTCCATTTAGCTGTGTGCGTCATCCAGTCAAGCTGACTAGCCAGATCTAATGCACCATCACATCACTCATTAACCTTTAATTATGAGAGAATTCTTATAAAGGATAGCTTCTTTCAAAGGCTTCTGTGGGTGGTTTGATTGTTATCAACCATAGCTCAAGGCCTAATAACCTGGCCCAGGTGCGTCACCTGAGCCTCATCAAATGAGCTGTGATGTGTATAAACCTCTATTTTTACATTAGCTAACACAAATCAATGTCACAAAACAATGCTGCTTAAATGGCGCCCGAGGTGAATCATTGTCTGTGAGTGAGTGAGTGAGAGTGTGTGAGGGTGGTATAGCTTCAGCACACAGATCTGGGAGAGATCAGCCACACTCCCATCTCAGCGCAGGTGCAAGGTCACACGTGGAGTACAGAACCATTCTTTGTTCACAGCTATGTACCCTCAGAAGTAGGTTATCTCAGCCCTGTCCTGAAGAAAGGTTCAAACAAAGCACACAGTTCACACAGTTCCATTCCAGACTGCCATGTAGACTTCAAGTAGACGCAATAACCCCAGCTGATGCTATTGTTTCAATAGTCTCAACATGGACTCCTCACACATATAGAGATATCATTGAATGAATGTAAAAGCTTAAACAAATGTCCACATCCAATGATTGCAGGGTTTAAAATGAAATTTTTTGAGTGTGTGTGTGTGTGTGTGTGTGTGTGTGTGTGTAAATAGAAAAATAGGTGCCCTAGTTCGTAGAGCAACTATTTTGCAACAATTTAACACTGTACTGTAAAATCAGGTAGCCTACACCAGAACCTGAATCTGAACTCAAGATGCTTATAAAATACGTGTGTAATTTAGGGTCTGAATTCATCTATTGGAAATTCTCGATTTAAAAATGTAAAGTGCTTGAAAATTAAGCACTTTATATTGCAGCTTATTCGGCACCTTATACCTTGTGAAAATTTAAGTTGTGGAAATTCAGTGACATATAATGTTTGACCTCAGAGATAAGGTGTGACGGAACAGAATTAAGTTTGATTAGATCCAGGCTTGTTTGTTTTTTCTGAGTATCCTGGGTGTTTCCCCCTGAATTTCCACCACCTGGATTTCTACAACCTGAATTTTCACAACCACATGAATATAAGGTGCTGAATTTTCTACCGCATAAATGAACTTTAAAGAGTTGAAGTGAGGGGACCCTGCTGTATATTGGATATTATATTCATTATTATTATTAATATTTTAAGATTTTCAGTGAAAATGTTCAGGTTTAGGGATTCAGGTCTGAGTGAATCTGATTGAGCTCCGTATTATAGCTGAGATTAGATATATAATCCTTTAATTTGGTGCTCTCCTTTGTTCCACAGATGGTCCTCCTGGCTCGTTGTGAGGGTCAATGCAGTCACACATCTCGTTCGGACCCTCTCATCTCCTTCAGCTCAGTTCTTAAGCAGCCATTCAAAAGTACATGCTTCTGCTGCCGCCCGCACACCTCCAAACTGAAAGCGGTGCGCCTACGATGCTCCGGTGGGACTCGAATAACTGCCACCTACCGGTACATCCTTGCATGCAGCTGTGAGGAATGCAACTGAATGGGTTTGCCAAGAAAAGGGAATTGTCTAGGCACCATTTTATATGTATTTTATTGCTGTCCAAATTACACGATTCATTAGCAGTGCTGGTATGAACGGAGATTAAGCCAGCAACATAAAAATCTAAGAAAAAAACATTCACTCTTCGGTTGCACCTGGGCCCGGTCTTTGCCAGTTGATTACTTTCTAATGCATTCCACTGCTTTGATCACCGCATGTGAAAAATTATGGATGCTGGCAATGACTTCGCAATGTAGTGGCGTTATGAGAGAACTTCGAAGGTATCGTATCCGTTCCGGGCTGGAGACATTCCAACAAAAGCGAGAGATCTCTCGGGAATCGTTCGCAGGTTGCAGAAATGCCAGGCTAATGTCTCTGTTGCAGCTGTTGGACAATGTAATGTCAGTACTCGGACTATAAGTGGCAAATGTCCATTTAATGTAAGTCTGGTATATAATAAATATAATGTGCACAGTAAAGACCATGACATTGAACAGGACTGAGTTGTCAGATGAATATCATCATGTGCAGTGGTGACAGAAACGTTTGCGCAGAGGAATGCCCATGGGTCTCCCATGTTAAAATCACAAAAGAATGCTGCATCGCTTTAAGATCAAAATTCCACTAATTTACGATAAGATAAAACAGCCTTTTATGAAATTCTTTGTCGTGCTTTGCTGAAATTGTACCCTTTGTATATTTGCACAGAGTTTGTAATTGGGAAAGAAAACTGACAGCACTGTGGGCTCCACATGTGAATCTAATAAACAGTTTTGTTTCTACACACAGCCTGTATGCCTTGTGCTAGTTGTCTTGTCACACATATGCTGTCCCTTCAATACAATGTGACTTTCAGTCAGGCAGGATGATGCCTTTGAGTTCTCTTAATGTCTACACGTTTCTCCTGTGAAATATGTAATGAAAGACGCACCAGCTTAAATAATTATCATAGCTTAACAGAATGTAATGTGCATTATTCTATTAGTTTTTCTGGGACAGTCCTCTGCATACTTAACCTCTGTCAAACAGAGTAATAAGTGAAAGATAAATGATTTGTGTGCCAAATAGAATATGGTCTCAATAAGACATCTGGAAGAAACTATAAATTTAGGACCAACCAGTCCATGTCTATGTTCTGCACAGCTGACTCTCATTCTTGTGTCCCAAAACTGCCATTACCAAAGTTTGGCTAAGTCTGAAATACATTATGTAAATCACAAAGATACTGTACACATACGACTCAGTGCTTATACTATGTGCCGAGAAACAGATCTGAATAAAGCTGTTGTAGCCATTCAATCCAGAAAAACAGACTGCAATATCCTTTAAACCCTCAATAATTTGAGCTCCTAATGTATATGAAGAGTGTCACGCGGTGCTTCTGGGGGTGCTTCGTGTACATGCACGAAGCCGCTGAGTACATCCAACAACATGTTTATTTTCTTGCTAACACAGACGGGGTTTCACACAAACAAAACACACGCCGTGACAAGCGTGGTAATACCCGAACACACATGCAACAGGATACAACACAGGACGGACACAAGCGAGTATTTAAACACTTAGTAATCACTAACAAACGACATACAGGTGGGGACAATCACATCACGGGACAAAGACAGGGAAACAAAACATAAACAAGGGCACATGGCCGCGCACGTGGCTGCCGTCGCCATGGCTACCGCCACGCACAAAGAGAGAAAAATGACTTCTGTCTTATCACTTTATTAAATTCAAGTTAAAATCAGCTGCAATTTTTTATTACTGACTATATATATATATATATATATATAATTTTTTTTATTACAACAATGATGTTATCTGAGATATCGGCATAGCAATGAACTTATTTAATAGCATACTTAGACCAATGCAGTCCAATAATTTATGTGGTTATGACACATTTTTGTATTATTGTCACTGAATTTAAAATAAAAATTCATAAATGCTTGAAAGAAACTTTTATCAACATCACTTTTTAGACTTCTGTCAGAAAAATCATTCCTACTTGCTTCTGATGCTGAAACAAATAATTGCTGCAAGAGCCCACTCTACTGGATATACTAAAAAATGCACAGCAAAATTGACCTTCCCTCACCTGGACCTTTAACAAGGGGAACTTGTTTTGTTTTGGTTTTTGGGGCTTTCTGCAGCATATGGTTTGCCTTTAGGCTCTTGTCCTTAAAATCAACCCTGAGTAAGTATGGTGAGGTTGAAACAGACACCTCATTAAAGGTATGTGGACATGGCCCAGCAGAGGACGGCCCACAGGGGGGCAAACTGGATACTGCTATTCTTATCTCTGTATCTGGGTGAGGGCCTTTTCTCTAGGGGACGTCCTCCAGGGTATGGAGATGTGCTAGCGTGGAGTTTTACTAGCTTACTCACCTAAATGAGATCAGTGCTGGATTTGGATTATCTGCAGTGTGTCCATTATAGAAACTATAGACCTAGTGAATACATTTTCAGGCACACAGCGCCATCTGGATATTTCAAATCCATATCTGTGCACATTTCCTCTTGGACCTTTTATTGGAAACTGTGCTAGCCTGTGTCTTATTAATAAGAGCTACATCAGAGCGTAATCCGACAAGGTACAACAACATTTTATGTAGACTTTATAAAGGAAAGGGAAGATTTATTTTAATATATTATACAGACTTTAGCAAACAGAGCTGCTTTCCAAATAGAAGCCCCCACAGCCGCCACTTGAGAGCACATTAAATAAATCCAACCACAAGAGGGCAAGTGCCTCCACTTTCACATTTCCACAAAGAGCTAGATCCTTCAGAACATGAAGCTAACAGTACAGTGGAGGAAATTTGGCAGTTAGAAAATATTGTTGTATGTTTTATTCTGCCTTAACAAGTAGGCTATGCTTTGAAGAATAGCTTATCGAAAGGTAATTATCACAGATCACTGATCACTAATGTTCAGATGAGATTCAGACAGGCTGTTTTAGTACTGTATCCAGAACGTTTTTAGTAGCCTTTTTTCCAAATGAAGCAATACCTACCGTGGTGGCTCAGTGGTTAAGATTCTGAGCTAGTGATCTCTTATTTACAATATGCTCATACTAAACATCCTTTAAACACATTAGTACTGTTTGTCTTTTCCCTTGGTGATTTATAATCCCACAATCGGGTGTCACCCAGAAGAGGATGGGTTCCCTCTTGAGTCTGGTTCCTCTCAAGGTTTCTTCCTCATGTTGTCTCA
>JAOUQW010000046.1:9961359-9972474 GCA_028565825.1 Olivaichthys viedmensis | reverse complement strand
AGATCGCTAGTTTGAGCCCCGACGATGCCACAGCCATCCGTGGCCGGGAGTCCAAGAGAGCGTAATTGGCCCTGCTTCAGGTGCTTGGGTGGGAGGGATGGCAATACCCTTTCTTTCCTGTCGATCAAAGTGGCACCAGCCAATCGTGGGCGTGTGAGCTCATGCATACGGAAGAGGGTGGTTGACGCTTTCCTCCGAGCGCACGAGACTGCCCTGTGACGTTGCATGAGCAGCAGTTCGGAAAGATGCGGCGGTAGGCTCCATGTGTCTCGGAGGAAGCTCCTCACCCTCCCCGGTTGCTGGCTGTCGTGCGATAGGAGAGAACTAGCTAGCTAGTGGGTGGGAATTGGCAACGACTAAATTGGGAGGAAAATGGGGTAAAAACAAAAAGGGATCTAGAAACTAAAAGGTGGTCCCTGTCGCATCCAGCCTGTTTTTTTAGCAGCAGGTTCTGATAATAGGATTTTGCAATTAGGGTTGAAGCTGGGGCACCTAACTCATAAAGTAGATTCTATTTGGACTTTAATATGAGGTTTCATCAAGGAGATTGGACTTTAAATACCAAGACACATTTATTTGCAATTGACCTTTGTGTCATGGAGTAAGAAGTGGTGCTTTACGTTTGTTTCTAGTCTGTGGTGGTTAATGTCTGAATCTGAGCTCAAGAGAGTGAGCTGAAAGGTTACATGGTGAAATTCTGCTTCTTTCTTTTTTTAAATGGTGTGAAGAGAACTGGAAAGGAGTTCTCTCAAAGCAAGCATGATGCAGAACAGGCTCCTATGGAATTCGCTGAGTTGACATTTGTTTTGATATCTTGGAGAAGCCTGCTGTCACCTTTTGTTCTCGATGAATAGCGAGAAGCAGTCAGACCATTCTTACGTTTACCCTCGCCAAGCCACCGCATCTTTACATTTGCAGTTGCCATGGAAACCTTGGCTGGTCCCCCTGCGCTCTTGTTTTACAGCAAATGGCCCGCTGTACTGACACTAACAAGGACAAACCCAGATGCCTGTTTAACTGGCTTACTGCGAGGGCAAACTTGGCTCCTGCTGATTTTAAGCTGAAAGTTCTGTAACATTAGCAAGTTTTTCACAGACCAGCGAGACTGCAATAACAACAATACACTCGGCCCACTTGTCTCAGCTTATTTATAACAGCGATTTCATATGAATTAAACTGTAATAAAGCGACAGCTGCTAAGTCCGCTTCTAGCCCTAGCCTTATCCATTTGTAAACTTTTAGACAGGTTGTTTTGTGTGTATTGTTAATGATTTTGCCATTGTGCGACCATGTTCTCTGTTCCACCAAACCATTGTAAATGACTTTATGGTGTTTGATAGCAGAGCTCCTGATAAATGATTTACTGCTTAGTGTGATTTGCCACCTTTTTCTCCTTCTCTCCCATTTGTAGTGTGTTGTAGTTCAAGGATGGGACGTTGGCCTGATTTGAGAGCCGGGAGCTTTGTGCTTCTTGCAATTATTGAATAAAAGTCACAGTAATTAGGTCAGCCTCTGCCTCAGGTGTAGCTGAGTGTTGGAGAGGGGGTGAGCGAGAGAGCACAAAGTCATGAGCAGAGAATGGAAGGGAGGGAGAGGGAGAGACAGACTGACCAACTGGGAGAGCCTAGAAGAGACATCCATGCTTGAGCAGCCCTTTGATCACTGAAAATCCTCTTCAGAGGAACCCTAACCCTTTCCCGGGTGTTATGACAATCCCACTGGGTCAATTCGCTATGGCGGAGATTAATCCAGCATAAGCTTTTAAAGCTACACTGTCTGTGTGCACTGTAGTATTTTCAATAGAACCAGTAGTGCATATTTGGCTATGGGCCAACACGAAATGCACCAACACAAAGCTTTTTTTTTTTTAAGTCAGCCACTTTTGAGTCCAGAACCTTGACTTCATAAATTTAACAAAATTTGTCTTAATTTTGCATTTGGGAAAATTAGGAGGGGGATCAGGTTTTACAGCATGCTGAGAACATGAATCAACTCTAAATCAGCTCCCAGAGGTATTGGAGTGGCTTGACTTTTTTTCTTAAATGTATCCAATGCAAGAAGTAAGTGCAGGAATAGAGTCTGTGTAGTGTATTTTGTATAATTTGTATCAGGTTTTTATTGGCAGCATTATTAAAGAAGTGTCTGGCTCTGCATCATTGGTTTTCCTTGTCGATGCTTTAGACACAAATATAGGACAAAACTCAACTTTGGTCTCAATGTGAAAAAGCTTCCATGCAGCCCCAGCAGATGAAGGGAACAGGGCTAAATCACATTAGGAACAACAGTGGACACAGCACTGCAATTGCAAAAACGCTTAAAATAATATATATCCTGGTGAAAGTTCTACTTCCAGACCCAGTGGTATGACGAAAGGTCCCAGTGTGTTTACACAGATGGAGGCTCCTGCTGAGAGATGGGAGAACAGAACAAACAAAAACCAAAAACACCCTGGCCTTTTGTAGAACAGGGCAGCAAGAGTGGTGTTTGATTGGTCAGATGAATGAAGCACTTGAGTGGAACAAAAAAAGAAAAGCAAAACTTGCATTATGTCTCTGGCCATTTTGGATGGACTGTTACGAGTTAATATTCCTTTTTTTTTTTCATGACTTTATTATTATTATTATTTTTTTACATCTTATGTTTAAGAGTGAAGGGACTGATGCTATAACATTATCAGATACTGTGGGCCTTTAATTGCAGGAACATATGTGAAATGTGTTGGATTAAATTAAGTCCAGAGGAAATCCAGCTTGAATAGGGTATAACTATTTATATCAGCCATTCAAGGAACCTTTGCAATGCCCAACAGAGTTGCTAATAGCAACTAAAGGGTATGTTTGAGCCTGTATGGTCACCCTTACTAACTGGGTAGATATACTAGTGGCAGCATTTACAGAAACCATGTGAGAAACCACACCTCGATGATTTACTGACTGTCTCAGTCAGGCTTGGTGTTAAATGCATAGATGTCACGAGTGTTCAGGAGGGAGCCTGGTTTGTCTGGATGTTGTGTACATTAACCTCTAAACTGCTGCTTTTTCCGGATAGTAGTTTGACCGCTGACATACTCTGCTGCACGTATCACTAGTTATCTGTGGTCTTGTCTGCAAAGGAAGTTAACCACGAAAGCGCCAGAAGGTCATTTTAGAAAATAAGGTTACTGTCTATATTGCATTTCATAATTTAATATACATCTATAGCAGGTTTCTTTAAGAATACAAGAGTCCCACAAATTCAGGATTCTCGGTGACAGAAGTGCAAAAATCATCTACATTTTTGCTGCCAGACAGCCTAGAAGCGGCATTGGAAGTGCAAATGTGTGGCAAAGATTGAACACTAAGTTCATTTCAAGAAACGTTCTCATGATTTTGAGACATTAAGTGATAATTATAACGCTTACTCTGTATTATGACTTGGTAAATGGCTTTATTTGAACTTAGTGGTGTAAACAGGCTTCCATAGTCTGACAATTGGATAATTAAGACGCCAGATTGTGAAAAATATCCAGCAAAAGAGATTTGTCAGAATACTTATAAGGAAAAAAAACAGCACGTCTCAGATGTTTCTTAAGGCAGACTGGTGTCTGGCAAAAACTAGGCTTGCCTGGTGTTGTTGGTTTTCTTTGCTCAAAAGGTAATAACTCAGTTTTGACCCATATCACTCAAATTATGACCCAATACCGTAATCATAAGGTCTGATCTTATAAGTTGGGGGCTGAAATGTCAATGGTAGTAACAAAGAGAATTTTCATCATGGCATGTACCAGTCTGTACCTAAACAAAAACCTCCACTATATAGACTTTACTCTTTACTGTACTTTTAAAAAAAAACTATACTGTAGCTGCCTTAAGACCAAGTGCAGTTTCTCACAGAAGCAGAGATTTCACTTCCCCTGCAGGAAGAGGAAGGTCATGTCTGTGTGAGAGGAAACCCCACTCCCTGCTGAGAGATTAGCGCTCCATGTTTTACTCTTTGGCATCAGGAAACAGATCTAGTGTTACACAAAGTTGATACAGGATTGCTGATAAATGGTTTTTGGTACTAATACTGTAATAAAATACAGTACCCTGTGGCGGAGTACAACCAGATGTTACTTCAACTCAAAAAGGTCCTTGTGCAGAAGGGCAGGTTAACACTGATGTTGTTGAAGGATGAAGAGCATTGGTTAATGGTGCGGGTTTTTATCCAAGAACCGACCCTTTTGAAAGAAACCAGTACAATTGGCCAAGGCCAGTTGAGTGAATCAAGTCAGGAACGTGATATTGCTGGAAGAAGAGGAACTCCCTGAACCTAGTGCACAGCCCTGTAGGTTACAGAGAAGGACAGCAGGAAAACATTCCATTCACTCAAGTCGGCAGTAGGGGGGGCGGAGAGAAGGTGGATGGGTCTGTGGCTCAGGGATTCCAAAGTAAAGCGGAGGAGTTAAGTGGTGGTGTTTTTCTGGCAAAATGCTACGTATAGTATATGCAGATTTTTAGGGTTTTGTTTGTTTGTATGGGGGTTTTTTTTATGCATCATTGGGACAATGTTCAATTGTAAACAAAAATGTAACTCAGATTTCTGTCTCTTGTCCCTCTACAGGACTAAGTGCAGCCAAGCTGTTGGTGGAGAGTGGTTTAAATCCTGTAGTCTTGGAAGCCAGAGACCGTGTTGGTGGAAGAACCTTCACCGTTCAGGTATGATGGTCAGAGTAATGAGGGGGAAAGATATAAATGTGTGGTTTGTTACATCTGTATGAACAGTAATGGACATTTGACCCACAAAAAACAAAAAGATATTAATCAGTACTCATTGTATGCATTTTCTGGCGTTCAATTTTAAGTCTGAATAGTATTCTGGACTCTGAAGGAAAGGCTTATTCTGGTGTAGTATACATCTTTCAATGATCAAGAATTATACAAAATTGAACTAAAATACAAATTTGAGAGCGTTCAGCTTTACATTCAGCGTCTTTACTGTCAACAAAAACGAAATGTTTGTGGAAGACGTGTTTAATTGAACAAATGAAATGTCACTTGTAAACACTCAAACCTTGTTGTTCGCTGCTACAGATGTTCAGGTGGAAATGCCAGTCTGTCCACTGTCTCTGGCAGACTTTGCAATTGCACAACATCTGATTTAGGAAACCCGAACCAATTCCACCCGGCAAAGAATGTGTGGCCTTTTTCCCTCTTGTTCTAATGCAGTTTACTCAGGGCCTTCTTTTATGTGCATAATTTCAAGCTTGCTAGCTAAATTGTATCATAACGCTGGTTCGCACGTACTGTTTGCTTACGAGGGCACAGCTAGCTTTCCCTCCCGCTGTGTGTGGAGTCAAAAAAATGTTCCAATTTTTTTTTTAAATCGAAATGTTCAGTCTTTGCCGTTGCTACAGAATTAAGGGACACAACGTCATAATTATTTCATCGAAAAATTAATGACTCAAAATGAATTATCGATATCAGAAAAATGTTTGATTTTGATAATTAGCGTTATCGGTTTATCACCCAATCCTACCCCCCATTATTCCGGTCTGTCTGTAGTGATTTGTAGTAGCTTGGAACTTGGAGTTGTGCCAATGGAATTATAAATTGCAGCTATCGTCTTTCCAAATATTAAGCTTTGCCTACTTCTATAATTTTTGTAAATCTTCTGAATAGTGGTCAGTAGTGGTACTAAGTTATGAATTTGACATCTGCCTCAGAATAAACATGCCAAATGGGTGGATTTGGGCGGAGCATACATTGGGCCGACTCAAAACCGGATTCTGCGACTGGCCAAGCAGTACGGGGTTCAGACCTACAAAGTCAACGAAGAAGAGTTTCTAGTTCACTATGTGAAGGTAAGAAGGAAGCAAGGCCTCCTAACTTAGCAGCACAAACGCACTCCAAGCCAAATGTTGCTGGGAGAACATTCCCAAGGGAGCAGACAGTGGGGAAAAAATTTGCTGCTATTAGCTGAATTGATCATTTCCAGAACATAACATGGCTTATGTCGTAATGCACAGGAAGTCATAGCTGGGCTTGAGCTCTCTGTCGCATAAGGACACTTGCTCAGCCCCCTGTTTTGCATTATGGTGTGTTAGAGCCTAGAGATGCTAATCAGTGCCTGAGGGAAGCGTGTAATATGGTTTCCTCTGTTCAGAGTGGACAAGGAGGAAGGAAGGAAAGACAGCAGTCACCCCACTCCTCCTGCCCCTCATATCCAATTTGAGCAGGCGCATCGCTGCCCTTAGCACGCACATTCTGCATGCTCTTATTAGATTTCCCTGTAGCTTCAGCTCTTCCATGGCTCTGGCCAGAATATGTAACTGTAAATCACTGACATCTGAGAAATGGTTAGTGTTACTGATTTATTTAATTTGTATTATATATGCACACATGGTACAAATTCACTCAAAGGCTTTGTGTAACTCGAGTGCATTATGAGGAACACAGCCAAGTAAATACACACATGAACACGCTCGGAGAGAGAGAGTGCACATAGAGTGAAAGGTCATTGAGAAAATGCAGTGGAGTGTTCAGGGTGGAGGATGTCAAGGGAGGCTGGTGGAAATCCCCTGAGGCATATCTATCAGCATCGCTCACTGTGCACAGATGTGGAGTCATTCCTGCTGCATATTACATACAGTAAAGCAAGTTTCCACCTTGGACCAGTACGTGTGTCGCATTTCACACTCGTACAGTGCTTGGATAACAGTATGCATCTTTGGTTCAGCCTTACAAATTTTTATAATTTTTTTTTTTTTTAAAGCAAACAAGAGTTTAACCACAAGTGACTGATGAGTAGGAGAATTCCAAACAAGATGCAGCCCTTCCTTGTCTAATATATTATTTGTATTCAAGATACAGTGTAACTCCAGCTCTCTGTGGAGCAGAGTGGTATAAAATTATATTGCTTTCTTTTTATGGTTTTATGTCTTGCTGATTTATGCATTTTGACAGAACCATTGCTGGATGTCACATCAGCTGCTGTCTGATGTGTTTTGTCAGTGGATTCCCACAGGCAGAATTACCTTCACAAGACAAAGAAACAGAATAATACAGAGGCAGTGACAGGATGCATAAATCATGTGAGTTCAGAGAGCTATAATTTCTTTTACATGTAAGGATTAGATTTATATCTGGAGAGACGTTTTGTTTGAAAAATGGTGGATGGAGGTAGGTTTAGTTGTACTTTCTGGGAAAAGCCATGAATTATTTCCCCACAGATCACAAAGTTTGCTGGCCTGCTTTCTTTTCTACCAGAGCTCGAAGAGTACTGTTATATCGACATGACCTATTTCAGAGGGCCAGTGCTGCAGACTGTACAGTCGCTACCACATGCACGCAGTTAGGCTGAATCAAAGAACTTCATGTTTCTTGTCTTTACAGTGGCCATCTTTACCCTGCCTATATTCCATGCTTCCCTGTCCCTGATTGCACATGATTGTGTGCGTCTGTGTGTCCTCCCTCTGACCTCATCTTGGCTGAGGCTTCCATCAAAAGACAATTACTATCAGTTCTGAAAAGAGTGGCTCCCTCCATCCCCCCCTCCCCTCTCTATCTCTCTGCTTGTCCTTGTGTTTGGCAACAGGGGTGTTTCCCTTCACTCAGTTTATAACCAGACTCAGAAAGAGGACAGAATTCACCCACTCCAAACATACAGAGAATTTACACACATCAACAGGCCAAATCTGGACGGTTTGTGAGATGTCTTCTCCTGATGCAGCTACTAATTGAAGGGCCTTTGTGCATGGTCTGGATAATCGAGGAGGGTCGCCAGCACTATTTATGAAGAAGCACTTGATGGCGTAATGAAATGAATGAAGCTCCGTGGTGTGTATAAGGAGGCCTGCCTGCCAGACGGAAAACAAGTTAATGGGACAGGGGGACACACTGTCCCCAGACTATACACAGCAGAGACATGCCAAACTGGTTCTAAAGCTGGCAAATAAACAGAGAATTAAAACTGGGCATTGAATAATTCTGCTGCAAATTGCAGATTCACGTTCAGAACTTGCTCTGCTCTGAAATGGATCACATTCAAGTCATTGGCTAAATATGAAGCCCAGCATGAAATAAGTTGGGTATACCGAAAAAGGTACAACAGGAAACTGTGCAGCATAGTAGTGAGTCCTCTTGGCTGGGGTTAAAAAGAAACACCATTCCCAGACGATAAAACGAACATGGTCAGCCACATTAGGCCAGTGAGTCGTTACACCAACTGTATTTGAGATTGATTGCAGTTATCTTTAATTCCCTGTTTGAAACGTCATCATGAAAACGTACCTTGTTGTACGCTTGTTGGAATATGGCTTCATTACAGTAATTTGCGTAATAATGCATTGTTGCAGTATGTTGAAAGCTTTATGATTGACTTTTTAGTGCTGCGGCTACTCGGCAATCGTGCGCTGGCTCACAGCCCCACAACGAGCTGACCATTTTGTAATAAGGGTGAGCATCTGAGCAAACCGTTCAGGTTAATCAGCTTTTCTATAGCTCTAATCCTAAAGGCCAGACCCAGTTTGTATTATCAGCCTCCTGCCAAACTGCCCACTCGAGCAAGTTCAGCACATCAGTGATTAATATAGATGAAGATTAAAGGTTGTCAAAGGAAGGATTCAGAGCGAGTGTGTGCAGGTGTGTTAAAGCTTGGGTTTGTGTGCGGATGTGGATGCCGGTTGCTACAGGAAGCGCAGAGGCTTGACTCCTACCGTGGCTGAGAGAATAGAAAGGGACACACGGCATCTCTCATCTGTCTGTGCATTCACCTCACTTCCGTCACCATGGGAACAGACCTGTTGCTGGATGGCGAGCAATCCACTGTCCTCTAATGCAATGCTCTGACCCTCACGCACACACACGGACCTACTAAATGTGATGTTTTTCTGCTTTCTAGCACTGCATCTCGCATAAAATATTGATGAGTAAAAAATGCATTTGTGTGACGCATTGTTGCGTTTAGTATGAGATCGCCTTATTTTCCCATCAATAATCCAGTGTGATGTCAGCTCAGTGTGTATGCAGCCCTCATCAAAAGCACTGCACATACTTGGCTGGTTGGTTGATGGTTGCCTTTTACTGCTTCAACAAGCATTTTGCTGCAACTTATTGTTTTCACAGATCCATTTATCTGTCCGGCTAAGTGCTTGTTTTCCTCAGACAGGAGTGTCACTTGCTGTCCCCAGCTTACACGCTTCACTTTTAGAAAATGCTTTCCCAAAGCATGGTGCTTAACCTGCCTGTAAAAAATCATTTGAAAGCTCTAGATAAAATACTAAATATCAGAGGCCCGGCAGTGTTGCAATCCTCGCTCACGGTGTGTTTTGTGCAACCTTGATTTAAGACCCAGATCATCATACTATGACCCCATTACATGGCTGCACAGATTGAGCAATTATTAAAGGCATATTAGAGTGAAGCCTAGATAAGGGGAAACGTATCTCCTCTGGTGTACATGTGTCAGATCTTGAATTTGTCGTCAAATATTAATCAATCAGCCATAACTTTATTCATTTAAGAGTCCCTCTGCAACAGAGCAATTCGGGTATGAAGTAATGTCTGCTTACTGTTACCCCATCGGCCGGCTATGGAGAATGTTGTCATCCTGACTAAGCGTTTCCACTACTGTGAGAATGAAACGCTGTGTGAACAGACATCTTGTGTCATATAGCTGCTGTGTGCCAAAGATAAATATTTTTTGTTTATGGTAATAAAGTCTTTATTTTATTGAGGTTACAGATGTAGTTCTAATTTCTTAAGGACCTATAATAATTTGAGACCCCTTAAAGTGTCAAAATAATTGGCAAATTATATGACAACATTATGTAACTTCCTGTGTTGTTGTTTTTTTCAAAAACTTGCACTTAACAGGATCTAATTATGTGTCATTTCAAATTGTGAAATGCAATAACAGCTGAGTAAAAAAAAATTACCCCTACTTTGTTCTTGCATTTGAACGCAAGCCATATAAAATAAAGTGGCAAATATTTTAGGCAGACAAAAACGTTTTCCACTCCAAAGAGTAATTGTAATTCCAATTATGATGTATGGCGATTATAAAGACATTACGTCAAACAATGACGTGTTTATTATGATCATTTTAGTTTTATGGTAGCATGCCGAGGTGCAAGAAAATTTCTCATGATGGTGGTTTTATGCCTCCTAGGGGAAGTCATGTCCATTCAAGGGGCCTTTTCCCCCAACGTGGAACCCTATAGCTCTGATGGACTACAACAACCTCTGGAGGATTATGGACAAGATGGGTATGGAGGTAAAGTCCATAATAACCATATGCACTTCAGCAGCAGGAACCCTCTGTTAGGCCTAAACAACAGAGGTGCTGGCTTGACAGTGATTTAACTTTCTAAAAGCTTTCAGGCTATCCAATGTATAGACTTAAAAGACATTGGCATTGTTATTGGCATTATTATTGCTTGTCCTTCATAGTAGCCGATTGTGGTTGTATACTGTAGATCCCGAGGGAAGCTCCATGGAGGGCCCCACATGCTGAAGAGTGGGATAAGATGACCATGCATGAGTTATTCGACAAGGTTTGCTGGACAAGGTACCGAAAACACCAGAACAAGAAACTGTGTTGAAAATAAAAACTGCTTCAATGGTATTCTTGATTCGGGATTCTTGATAAAACTGCAAACATGGTATCTTCCTTTAAATTGTTCCCATGCAGTGCTGCCCGCCGTTTTGCCACGCTGTTTGTCAATGTGAACGTGACCTCAGAACCTCATGAGATTTCCACTCTCTGGTTCCTCTGGTACATCAAGCAGTGTGGAGGCACCATGAGGATCTTCTCCACTACCAATGGAGGCCAGGTAAATCACACCAGCTCGCAGAGAATGAGAAAAGCACATTAAACGCATGCTTTAAACAAAATAATGTTAATGTGCGGACTTGTTAACAGACTCTGAAATGTTGCGTGATTTTAAGGCCTTGAATCACAGGACTCAGGACTTGATCCCAAGGATTTTTAATGTAGGCAAGCTTATTTACAGAGAGCACTATGCTGAAGGCTGAATGACTACCAGCACATTGACTTTCGCATTTGCACAGAATAGAATAGAATACTATTTTATTGTCACATATACAAGTACAGTACAGTGAAATTCATTCTTCGCATATCCCAGCATGTTGGTAA
>JAOUQW010000046.1:9918699-9948550 GCA_028565825.1 Olivaichthys viedmensis | reverse complement strand
ACTTCCAAAAGAAAGGTGTGCCAAGCTTGTAGGATCATTCCCAAGAAGACTTGAGGCTGTCATTGCTGCCAAAGGTGATTTAACCAAGTACTCAGTGAAGGGTCTGAATACTTATGTAAATACGATATTTCAGTCTTTTATTTTTAATACATTTACAAAGCATTCCAAAAACCTATTTTCTATTCCTAAAGGAACTGATGTACCAACCTTTTTTCACTGTATTCAGTAAATAATGGCAGAGAGCTTCATCCTGCTCACTTCTGGTGGGAAAAACATGTGGCATTCATCTAGAGCGTATGGGCTTTAGACTATTCAACAGAAAGTGTAAAATGACATACAGTCTGAAGAGAAGCAGAAGTATTGTACATTAAATTGCAAGTTGGACCATTGTCTTAAACTCTGACTAGTTTGTCTAACCCTGGCCCAGGAGAGATCTGGGTTGCATATATTAGTAAGGCAAAACATAACACAGTTAGATAAGCCATCAGCATACAGAACATAGCCTTTCACTAATGGATTCCATGTCTATTTATAACTTTGATTCTTATCGAAGGAATTAGTTTGATGAGACAATCAGTATTGTATGTTGTTTTGGCCTATATTAACTTTTTCTAACCTAAGAGAACTGTAAATGCTGATTTGCATTTGGATGTCTTCCACAGGTAATGTGGTATTTGGTGAGCCAATCACAGCTAGCCTGGGTACAGACGGGACACACTATTGGAGCAAAAACTGGGCCAAAGCCGCCTCTTATGTGACTTCTCCACCCCTCAGTCCAGACCCCACCACCCCAGACTACCTGAACACACTGTTGGCCAGGTGAAAGAATTATGTCCTTTCTATGTCTATATACTTATAATTACACTGTCTATCTTCAGTATGTCTGGTTGCTTAGTCTGACTGGTTGGACTTTTTGGAGGTTTAAAGGCAGAGTTTCCTGAATTAATGCTAATGTCATGCTTAGTCGAGGGGTGGACGGACACACGTGCGAAACTGCTTAACAACATTGCTTTTATTTTTAAACATTTAACAGGAAACATACAGGCACGATCAAACACTCTCTACACGCAACATGACATGGACATCGACTGACACAGAACACTGAAACACTCAGGATCTAAATACTTTCACTAACGAGGGAGACTAACAGGAAACAGGTGGATGCACTTGACCGAACTAGACAGGGCAGGACTTAGACACATAACACAGTCCGAGGAATCGAATGAGGAGTGCACCGCCGTAGTGAACCTTCGCGCGATCATACGCATGTGCGCGTGACAACTGGCTGCTCGATCATGTTCAAAACTATGATAATAATATATTATGTGCAATAAGAAAGCAGTTAGAGTATCCCATTATGGCACGCAATACTCACTGCAGAGCAGATGCACAGTTAAGCTTTTATTGAAAACCAAGCCATTATGATGACCACAATTATATGCTTTTTACAGAAAATGTCTAGTTTCATTTTGGACCTCCAGCAACAGTTCATGTGACATCCTGGTGCCACATGCTGAGTATGAATTGCATTCATTAGGTCTAAGTGAGAGGAAAAAGTGAATTCTGTACTTGACCAACACACTTCCCACTTTTTTGTTTACTTTGATGATATTTTATCATTCATTGGAATTTCATTATCCCAAGAAGCAAAGCGCAATAATTGCATGGATGTCATCTACATAACCATTCAAGAACATGCAGTATATGAAACACTTAAAATGTTTTTCTGAAAATATTTCATTAAATCTTTATGTTAAAGGAATATGATTAAATGTCAAATACATACACATACTAATGTCTTTGTCCTTTTAATGCATTCTGTCATTGATAAGTGATCATATCATCACAAATTGTGATGATATGAAAGCTCTCACTTTTGGGTTAGGCTTCTAAAGTTATTGAAGAATACCTGCTGGTGTAGGGTGGAATGATTGATAACTCTATCTTTACAGAGCCACTATTTTTCTATCTGACACCAAAGGTCCCACAGAAACAGACAGAAAAAGTCTAAAATAGTTCTACCTTGAACTTTCTAAGAAAACTTTCTAAGAGTCTTTTTGGAGAAGGAGACAGATGGTGTGTCAGGTGAACGGAGCAGGAAAACTGAGAAACTACACTTAGTACAATAAAACCTTATTTAAAATAATGGTAATATCATCCAGGAAGAGACAAAAATATGCACTCAGCTCTGTGTGTTATTGCACAGACTCCACTCCAACTCCTGTAGGCCCAGAGTCAGAGGAGTCGTGTAGGTTCCTTTAGAAACTCTGTGTGCAGTAAATTGCTGAATGATCTACTCATCCACCAGCCTACAGCTCCTCTGCACCAGCGCTACTGAGCTCATGCACCCAGCCGAGGAACAACAGCCTCCAACTCCCACACTCCAGCTTACAGCCAACTGCCAAACTTACAAAGTAAAGGAATATTTTAGTGTGTATTGTATATTATCCCAAGAAGCAAATACGAAGAACAAATTCATTCATTTGTTTAGTCAATTGCAGGGCATCAAACACACACTCATTTATACCTAGGGTCAATTTAGAGGAGCCAATCCACCTGCCGGCATGTTTTTGGGAGGTGGGAGGAAACTGGAGGAAACCCACACAGACACGGGGAGAACAAAACTCTGCACAGACAGTAAACCGAGCTCAGAATCAAACCCTGGACCCTGGAGCTGTGAGGCCGCACCACCACACCACCCACAAAGAACAAATTATCATCTTAAATAATATATCAATTATAATCTAACAAAATTGTCATTGGAAATATTTCTATCAGTCTTTAAATCCCATATATAAAGTATAGTAAAATTAGAAAACAATCACATTTGTACATTATGTAATTATCTAAGTTAATGTGTACATTATGTAGTTATGCAAGTTAATAAAGCAGCTGAAAATGTAACATAATGATTTAAGGAACCTCTTACAGGACTACTTCTAACATATTTAAACAATGCATTTACACAACCAAATTAAAATAAGCAACTCTTTCACTTGAACGATTATTATTATCTTCACTAATTCACTGTCACATCTCTGCACTGTAATACCCAAATGCAGCCAGCAGAATGGCAGATAGATTATGCACTTATGTATACACTTAAACACTTGCTTATGATCATTTAGTTATTGACATATGCTGTCCTAATATTATTGTTTCTCTATGTAGGTCACTTTTGAATCCAAAGTTTCTTAATATTGCTGCTGTCACAAACAACGAGGGCCAATGAATCTCGGACTTCGTGATGGCAGCCGGAGCCTCAGGTTCCGTGTCGAGAGCCACACCAGTTGTCCTGGTTGGCAGGGTGGAGCGGGCCATCGTTGTCGATCAGCTTGGACCCTTTGTTGGCGGATGGAACGTTGGAAGCCCACGTCTGCTCGCTGCGCCGTATCCAGTCATTCACAGCCGGTACTTCGGAGGGCTCCCCCGACCAGGGAAACAGGGGTGGCTGGAACCCCAGGATGCACTGAAAGGGAGTTCTGGGCATACTCTGCCCACGAGAGAAACCGGCTCCATTCCTCCTGGGAGTTGTGGCAATAAGAGCGGAGGAAATGACCGATCTCCTGATTGAGCCGCTTTACTTGCCCGTTAACTTGAGGGTGGTAGCCGGAGGTTAGACTGACGTTGACATTCAGAACCCCACAGAAAGCTCACCAGACATGGGACGTGAACTGGGGACCCCTATCCGAGACTATGTCCTCCGGGAGCCCATACAACCGGAACACATGCTCGAAGAGCAGTTCTGCTGTCTCGAAGAAGGAGGGTAGTTTAGGCAGGGGTATGAGCCGGCAGGCTTTGGAAAAACGGTCTATGATGACCAAGATTGTGGTGTGACATGTGTATGTCTCTGGGCAGGGGTTCCAGAAGCCCTGCAGGGCGTTGCTGATCCAACTTGGACTGGACACATATGGAGCAGGCAACCACATAACTCCTGACATCCCGTTGTAGTGTGGGCCACCAGAAGGCATTGCTCACCAGTGTCTGTGTGCAGCCAAACCAGGGGTGTCCGATGCTTGGGATGTGTGGATTCACTGAATGACTCGTTGCTGGAGGAGCATGGGGATGTAGACCCTTCCTGCCGGGCAGCTGGGGGGGATAGGGTCTGCAGTACTTGCTCTCTGGATCTCCCCCATGATGTCCCACTGAACTGGTGCCATGATGCGAGTGTGGGAGGGGATTGGTTCTGGAGTTAGGGGTGCTGCCTCCCCTTTGTACACTTGTGACAGGGCGTCGGCCTTGGCGTTCTTGGCCCCCGGTCTGTAGGTTAGAGTGAAATCAAACCGGGTGAAGAACAGCGCCCAGCAGGCTTGTCGTGGGTTTAATTTCTTGGCAGCCTTTACGTACTCCAGGTTTCGGTGATTAGTGAAAACTAGGAAGGGGTGCTGGGCGCCTTCGAGCCAGTGCCTCCACTTCTCAAACGCTAGTTTAATGGCCAGGAGCTCCCTATTGCCTACATCGTAGTTTCTTTCGGCCGGTGTCAGCTTGTGGGAATAGAAAGTGCATTGGTGGAGGCGCGAAGAAGAGCCCACTCGTTGTGACAGGATAGCCCTTACCTCGGTTTCGGAGGCATCTACCTCCACCAAGAAAGGCACCTTGGGATCGGGATGGCGCAAGAGCGGTGCAGTGCTGAAGCCCCTCTTGAGAAGTTCAAATGCCTGAGTGGCTTCAGGGGACCATTGGAGGGTTCGCAGCTTCCCCTTGAGGAGTTGGGTGAGGGGGGCGGCTACTGTGCTAAACCCTCGGATGAACCGACGATAGAAGTTGGCAAATCCGAGAAACCGCTACACCTCTTTGATGTTGCTCGGCCAAGGCCACTGCACCACTGCCTGCACCTTGTTACTATCCATCGCCACCCCGGAGGGGGAGATTCTATAACCCAAGAACGAGATGCTGGACTGGTCAAACTCACATTTCTCCAGTTTAACGAAGAGCCGATGCTCCAGGAGTTGTTGCAGGACTGTTTGAACGTGGAACACATGCTCTTCTCTGCTGGCGGTATATATGAGAATGTCGTCTATATAAGCAATGACCCACTTATCCATTATATCTCGGAGGACGTCGTTCACATAGGCCTGTAACATGGAGGGCGCATTTGCCAATCCATATGGCATCACCAGTTACTTGTAGTGCCCCCTAGTGGTCAGGAAGGAGGTCTTCCATTCATCACCCACCCAGATGTGGATCAGGTTATAGGCGCTGCGCAGGTCGAGTCTGGTGAATACCCAGGCCCCACGCAGCTGCTCTACTGTCGCCGGAATCCGAGGTAGAGGGTAACGGCTTTTGACCAAAATGGCATTAAGTTCCCAGTAGTTGATGCATGGCCGTAGTCCCCCTCCCTTCTTCTCTACAAAGAAAAAACTGGCCGCTTCCTATCTGGTGTAGCGCCTGGAAGGAGATCAATGATGCAATCCCCCTCGCGGTGAGGGCAGTAGCAGAGTGGCCCGCCGCTTACTGAATACCTCTGCAAGGTCTGTATACTGGACTGGAACATTGGAACTCTCCACGGTGGTAGTGCGACATGGGAACTGTACACAATATGATAGGCAGTGCTGACTCCACTGTACGATCTCCCCCTTGCTCCACACTATGACTGGGTCATGAAGGGTCAGCCACGGATATCCCAGGATAATGTAGTCTTCGTATAAGGGGAGGATGAGCAGGGACAGGGTTTCTTCGTGACACAATCCCACCCAGAGGTTTATCTGGACGTTCTGGTGGGGAACCCCCAATGGGTCGGCCATCCAGGGCGGTGACTTTGAGTGGAGGAGATAGTTTGGTTGTGGGGATTGAGAGTTCGCGGGTGAGTTTGTCACTGATGAAATTCCCTGCAGTGCCGGAATCGATCATGGCTAGAACAGAAAAGACCCGATTAGACCAAGAAACCATGACAGTTATGACAAATTTATGACTCTCTAGAGGAGTACAATAGCTGGTTCTCACCGTGGGAGCCCCAGAGGAGCTGGGGCATCTGGGACAGGAGAGCCGCACGTGTCCAGGCTGCCCGCAGTACAGACACAGGTTGTCACGCAGACGGCAGCACCGCTCTTCCTCGCTCAGTCGAGCTCTTCCCAGCTGCATGGGTTCTGCTGTTGGAAGAGGAGGGGCGTCGAAAGTGAGGTCGGGAGCCACCCTTCTGTGCTTCCGAAGCAAATTGTCCAGTGAAATGGATAGCTGGATGTACTGCTCCGAAGGTCAGTGCGTCCCCATGGCACAGCAGCTCCTTTTGTAGTTCCGTGTTGAGTCCCCTGTGATACATGGTCAGGAGTGCCAGCTCACCCCAGCCACTTCCGGCCGCCAAGGTGCGGAATTCAATGGCGAATGCGGATGCCGATCGAGCCCCGGATTTCACATAGCTGAGATCCCATGGCTTTACGTGCACCTGGATGGTCGAACACAGCCCAGAACTGCGTGAGGAACTGAGGTTCGGAGGTTCGGATGCTGCTGTTCTGTGTCCACAGCGCCGCAGCCCAGTCTCACGCCTTCCCGGTGAGCAGCGAGATCACGAAATGGATCTTGTCGGTCTCCGCTCGGAACATTTCGGGATGGTGCTGAATATATAGCGAGCATTGCATCAAGAAACCCTGACACTGATCCGGGGAGCCATCATAACGCTCTGGTGGCGCGATAAACGGAGCCGCTGCCGCCACGGTTCTGGGGCTGGCTGGCGCGGGCTCAGCTGGAGGCTCCGCGCTAGTGAGCGCTTTGCTCGGAGGCTGAAAGTGCGCCTGCAGGAGCTGGAGCATTTCATCTAACCTTTTCTCCTGCTGAGTCAGGCGAGCTTCGAGTTCTGCTGGATCCATGCAAAGTATTCTGTCACAAACAAAACAATGTAGAATCCAATCGCAGTTTATTAACATACAAAGGAAAGTTCAAGTTCGTAGATGAGGGTCAGGCAGATAATTCGAAAACCAGGAAGTCAGTCAGCGTAGTGGCAGCATCCGAGGGGTGAAGCATCGAGAATAATCCAATGGACGGGCAGTGATCAGAACCAAAGATCAGACCAGAATAACGCTTGGAATTGCAAACCATGATATAGCGGCAATACTTCTCAGTGTGTAAGTGTGTGTCTGGGGTATTTAAGTTCTAAGGTGATTGCGGAAGTAATGCTGTTCAGGTGTGTTCAAAACTCGGGTGACAGGGACCTCTGGTGACGTGGCCCAAATGTGTATGTGGTGTCGAGGTTGACCGTGACAGCGGCGCCGCGGGTGCACATTTGCATTTGCCCCATGTTTGTTAGTTCTGTGGCTTACCACCAAGCGTTCAGTGCCGTGCTGTAAGTGTATGTTTGCCAATAAAAGAGAAAGTACATTGTTTTAAAATGCTTCCTGGTCACGGCTCATTTTTGCCGATGTCACAATATATCTGCTGCTACAAAAGCTCTACAGTGATGCAGAAATAAAACTATTCCCCAAAATGTTTTATAAGATATGATAGAACTGCTGTGGATTTTGGGTGGATATTACAGTATGACCAGTGCTGTTTGATGGGGTTTTACTGTAGAAGCATATCAACAAGTTTTATTATGATAGACCTGTAGGGCAGCTCTGCATATGAACACCAATGAACCCCTGGCAGATTATCAAGCAAAGGCAGTGCTTAACTGTGAATTTAATAGTGTAGTGTAATAGTATAAGTGGTCTGCTCTAAAAGGAATGTTGTTCTTTTTAAGAGAAAACATTCCCTCTGCATGTTCGATCAATACTTCAAGGCTGACTATGAGGAACATATTAGTTTGAGGCTTGAGGCTCTTGTTGTTGGTATAAACTGCTAAAGATCCATATCCACAATAGCACTTGTGCCAAGGCCCAGTGGAATTCATTAAAAGCACACTGATTTCCTTGTGAGCTTCAAAATTCTGCCTCTTCCTATCAGGTGTTTGTGCGCTATCATTTCACAGGAAAATGCTACTGCACCAACAACAACAACTTTAAGCCAGCATGTCCCTCTCTCTCTTTTAGGGCCTGGAGGCAAATATGAAGCCAAATATAGGAATAAGAGATTTGTCACATAGACCCATAGAGATGGATTGTTTCTACTGTTTTTATTTCAACTGATCAGTTTAGTCTTAAGAGTCAGAAAACAGAGAATTAACCTAAAATAGTATGACAGAACAAATGGTATAACGTTTAGTATGTAAGACAGTTGGACATTATGCAAAACATTTAATTACACAAAAAAACACTATGTTACATTATAAACATACATAACGTAAAATAAATATGTAGTTAATGTAATGCAACAATAAGTAATGTGGCTCATTCTGTTGATGAAACACTAGCACTTTTCCGAGGGAGAACAGTTATAAACAGGAGTGAGGTGCATTATTTCTCCCTGGTTTTGAGTGTTTTCTGTGTGTGCCCGGAATAAACATCATTTCAACATGCACTTATTTCTCACTCTCTTGACAGTCTCCTATATTTGAAAAGGTCACCCAATTCTCATACATTAAATCCACTGATTTTATTGGTCTGCTCTTTTTTATCACTGAGGCTACAGAGGGAAGCTTCATGCCTCAGCAAAAAGCTGGTATTATCACAAATATCTTTTTTCTTCTAGCACTGCAAAGGATACTTGAGTGCTTTACTAACACAGACTCGATCCCGACCAGCCAACCGCAGCAGTTTAGTTCAAACACTTAAGTACAGTCTGCTGAATATCATTCATCTGACTCTGGTGGAAAAGTTGATGAGGGTCATTTGTGGAATATCCTCATTTTGACTTTGAATTATGGGATTTTACATTCTAACAGTTCTTAATTCGCAAGAGATAGTTAGCGAATGTGTTTTACCATACATTCAGGATCATGACATCTGAGGCTTGATTTCCTGTGAGGGTTGCTATGGCCTGAAAACAGTCTCGTTCTAACATTGCTGCAGCTTTTCATCTTGTTGTCATAACAAAATTACTAACAAGTAGCACTGAGTTTTGTGCCCGGTGCCTATTCCCAGAGCTTGGTGGCAAGAGTAAAGGAAAATACAGCAACTGGTAGAGCAAAAAAATAAAGAGACAGTTGTTTTCAGTGTTACTTTATGGATGTTGGTATTTTCCTAATTTCCCCCTGAATTACTAGTTTCCTGTCAAAAAGCTGGAGGTTGAGGTTTCAAACATCTAGTACACTAGAATATTGGCCAAATGCCTAAATTAAGATTGAACGCTATAAATGTGTGCATAAGTAGACAGTTGGAATTTGTTGGATTTTGGGTTTTTTTTGGTGGTGGTGTTGTTCACCTTTTTTTGAACCTAAAGCATGCTCTGAAAAAAGCACACTAATCAAATCAGGAACATTTTGTCTCTATACCAGGACTGCATGGAGCAAAACTGACATCTCAAAAATGCCTTCACTCTAATGAAATGTTAATGGAATAGTCATTCCTCCTGCATTGTGCTGTTTTCTGATTGCAGCGTAGTAATGAATGAAATTACCATCTATTCAAGCAGCCGCTGTAATTGAACTGAAGGAAATGACAACAGTGCTTCCTGTCTGCTTGTGTCCCAGAGAGCAAGAGGCTGATAGCTCTTTGCTGGCCGAGCCTGGGTGTGGGTGGGAAAAGGTAGTGCATGCTGTCATGGCTGAACATATCACACACACACACACACACATGCAGATGCCTGGCAGTCAGGGCCACATGGTGCAGGTGCAGCAGCTGCAGACCACACCATGATAAGCCCTCGGCCTGACAGCTGTCCTGCGGGTTCTATGAGGCAGCATTTACCTGCAAATAAGTGTTTAAAAAACCACTTGCATGCACTGTAGACACATGAACATTAGATGCTTCAGATGTGTTTAGGCTTCAAAATATCTCTTTCTGATGTGTTATGCACAGAATAAAAATGTCTCTTGAAGAAATATAACAGGTATATTGTATGTATTTTATGTCATCTCTCCACAGTACGTTAGTATGCCTGTTAGTCTATTGTCTAATATTAAAACATGACCCAAGTACTGATGTCCAAAGCAAGTTTCAGAACAGAGAATAAAGCTCACAAGTGATGAGTTAAAAGTTCATTAACAATCATTTTTTACTGAAACTCTGTCTGCAGAAAAGGACAGTCGTGAGTGCATCTCCATCGGAGCAGACAAAGACCATCTGGCATGACCTCGACTGTCCCAAGTCAAGACCCTCTAGACCCAACACACACCAGCTATGCTCCTGCTGTCCCTAGTCTATCAGAGTAAAAAAGGGTTGTGTGCTCCCAGTAGAGCTGCCGAGTTTGAGTTAGTGAGGATGGAATGTTTCCTCAAAAGGTCACTTCTCTGACTGATGTGACAAATCATGACTGACTTAAACAATTTGTGCCATAGGGCATAGGGGAGAAGCTGGCCTTACCTAACCCGGTCAGTCAAAAATCAATTTCTGAGAACTCTGAGAAACACAATGGCACATTTATGATTTCTGTTTAAAAACAACTTAAGTTTCCTGTTGTCACTTGTAACATGCGTGTGTGGGAGTAAAGGTGAAGGACACATGCGCTTACGTAAAGCTTGTTTATTGGGCCTTATTCCAGTAATCATAGTCGGTACACAAGAAAGGTGTCAAAACCAAGGAAAACTGTGGGAAAAAAACACAAGGTATTAGGTTAAGGAAAAAATGGCTTAGAATTGGAAAGTGAAAGGAAACTGAAGAGCAAAACAGAGACAGACGGGATGCGGAGTGTGAGTGCCGTGTGCAAATTCAGGATGGGCGTGACCACTGTCTGAGAGTCACATTGTTAATCACTGAATAATTCCACTCTGTCTGGATTTAAACAGTTTTAAACATTTTTGTTTGGTTTTCATTTGTTTCTTTCGCCTAATTTGGTCAGGGCCAGTTTTCAGTATGGTCGGCTTCTCTTCTGTTGCACACCATATATCAGAAATAATAGAAATAAACATGGCATAAAACTCAATATATAAAAATGTGTTTGAGATAGAAAATTGCTAACCATGAGAGAGACAGAGTTTTGGAAGATAAAATCTCTCTTAAGCATTTCAATTTGACCTGAAATTTTGGGAAAAGTTCAAACAGATTCACAGAACACAGAGCTCACTTTAAAGGTGAATATCACATTTTCATATTGCTGTCTAGCAATATGAAAATGTGATATTCACCTTTAAACCGGTTAGCAAATTAAATTTAAAGGAGAAGAACCAAAAAAGAAAACGAGATTGACAAAGCAGGTAGTCAAGGCAGCTTAATAAGAACAAGGCTGTTACAATCTGTCATAATACTTTGGGTATTTCCTCTCAGTGGTATTTTAACCACTTTCTTTTGAACCATGCACATATAACCAGAGAAAGTATTATCTTTTCTTGACCATCTTCATGCTCTTTATTATGTTGCCAGCAGCTGTCTCTTGTGAATCGCTGCTTGAATAAATGCCAAAAATCGCTAGAAACCTTCTGATAGGGAATGTACAAAGCTGTATTTCTGCTTTAAGTCTGCAGTGTGTCAAGTCATTGTTGTTGCACATCAGCTTGTCTACAAAGGTGCAGCACACATATCAGGGCTTATTAAACTGGTCTATTGAAGTGGGCTTGCCATCCCAGTCCTGGGGATGTTCATGCACAGGGACATCACTACAGGGGGAACAGTGGAACTACTCAGGGCTCCTAGGTGGACTAGGTGGCAACTTTGCAATTGCATGAGTTGGGTAAGGGGCCTGAAGAGACTGCATTTTCTGCATTGTAGAACGCCATGCACTACAAATTTCTGTCCTTCTCTGTACATCTGATTCAATTAATCTGGTAATTATCAAGACCTTCATGAACCTAATGTTATAGCGGGGATAACACAAAAAGCACCCATGCGTTAGGATTAGGACTAAGATCCACTGGCCTATAGAACAGCATGATAACCTACAGTATTATTATTCTTTTATAAGCGTTAATCTGACCTCATGTCTGACAAACCATCCGGGAGGCAGTAAACTGCACCTTCATGTCATGCCATACTGTAAATTAACCCTGCAAATTAACCTGTAATGTATTCATTAATATGCATGTATGTAAAGGTGGGGTTGATATATAGTCATATAGACCCCTGTCCCTAAGAGCATCAACAAGAGTAATATATGTATTTCATTACAGTACAGCTAATGAATCTGTCTCCAATTTGCTAAATTACATGTAGTAAGTCATTCATGTAGTCTAGACTATTTCCCCCTGTGTTGCAGAGTGGGAGGAGAACCATGTAAGAACCCAGCAATATTTCAATAAAACATCATGAGATTCTGTAGTAGCATAGCTGTGATCTTTTATTGATCCATGCTCACAATTCAAAGAGTGAGCCAAATACACATCTAGTCCCATATACTCTTCTTTGTAGTCTCTTTAATGAATGTTTAGATTTATATGACACTAGTGGGAATATAACATGTTCACTTGACACTTGGAGAATGCATTCTTTCTGTATGCTTGCATGTAGGAGCAAAGTCAGAATGTAAACCAAGGTCCTACTACACTCTGCCCTAGAGGCAGCGCTACCCTAATGTTACCTAGTAGAGCAGGACGTAGGAGGATTTAACCCTTTTTCGTCCCCTCTGCCTCTGATGACTTTCCTCTTGTCTACTTGTTCTTGTCGAGCAAGCAAAACTTAATAAAGAAACCTTTTTTTCCTCCATGCAGAAATGATCCTTATTCAGTCTAAAAATCAAACCAGACTCTGAACAATCTCCTAGGTTCATTTGGCAAAATGAAAACAAGGCCAATGATTGGTTGCTTCCCTTAAATTGTGATGATGGAGCATCTCCAGTGCAATTAAAGTTGTTCTGCAAATTGTCCTGCACCCAAAACACATGAAGCGCTGCACAGAATAAATAAATGTGTTCAGAGACCTTTTTGTTGCCTCTCTTCAGTTGGGTGCAATAGGCCATTAAACGTGGCTTAAAATAAACAGCCTGTCTTTCAAGTTGACATTCCTCTGTAAAATTCTTAGGGGCAAATGAAATTGAGCATGTGAAGAGTGTGCAGTGTTTCACATTACTCCACTTGTTTGCCACAATGAGTGAGCTTCAACCTTGTGGTAAAGTTCTTCTTGAATGATAATGGAATGCAGCATGAAATATAGGCTACATTTCAGGGCTTCTTCAGGATGTGAAATAAAACTCTGTGCTTAAAAAACTCACAGAGGTTTAAAAAACAGAGGTTTTGTTTCTATCCATATCTTAGGCACACACACAAATACTGGGCTCCTCAAGCCCTGGGCTGGTCTGCCATGTTGCTGAGGTGTTTGGGTAATGAGGACTCCTGCTTACATAAGCCTTACTGTTGCTGTCATAGCCAGTCTGGCATGTTTGAATATGTCAGACTGGATTCCCACTGAGGAATATGTCTCTGGGGAGACAGTGCAAAGAGCTCTGCAGTGATAGGGGGCTCATAGCAGCTCCAGCTGTAGGGATGAGAAGAAGACACACTGCTACATGAAAAGCATGGAGGGCTTTGTGCTGCTCACCTCTCCACCCCTCCTGGTGCTGCTTTGATATTAGCTTGAGAGGAGTTCCATGACCTCCAACGCTGCCGAAAAACCCTGGGAATCAGCAGAAAAGCCCTGAAGTTAACAACCTGACCTGGGTAATTCTGTTGATGGTTGACCTCAGAGTCTTTATCATGCAAATGTGAAAGGGTTGATTATGACTACGGCAAGCCAGTATATTATATTCTCAGACTGTGTGAATTCTGCTCAGACTCCACTGTTTAAATTTTGAAGACAAGGAAAATTCAAAGATAAGAAGAAGGTCAAACATCGAACTCTTTGAACACTCAGCACACACATTGTACAGAATACTAAGCTCAAGTATTAATGCTAAAAGTATTCTAAATTATTTGTATTCCTCTGTAATTTTTATTTACATTTGTGCAACATGATAACATGTGGGTTATTAGAAATTGTGTATATTTTACATTTACATGTATTCATTTGACAGACGTTGTATCCAAAGTGACCTACAATCGATACAGACTACAATCCAATCATACACTCAGATAAAAGGGTTCCTTAGGGGTTCTTTGGATGATTAACGGTTCTAACTTTCTGAAGGGTTCTATTTAGAATTTTTTTCTAAAAGTGAAACCCTCTGTTGTAGGGTTTAACATTGAACCTTTAAGGGTTCCCCCTGAGAGACAAATCAAAGAACCCTTTAGGGTGCTAGATGGAACTTTTTTTGTGTATAGCTGAACAGTTGAGGGTTCTCTGGCAGTCCTGGGATTTAAACTCACAAACTTCTGATCACCAGCTCAGAACTCTGACCACTGAACCACCACTGTCCCTGCTCAGTAACAATGCCAGACATACACAACATCTACATTTTATTTATTCTGCACATGCTTTTATCCAAAAGTAGCATACAACTGAGATAGGATACAATCCAAGCACAGAGCTGAACGGTTAAGGGCCTTTCTCAATGGCCCAAGAGTGGTTCTCTGCCAGTCCAGGGATCTGAACTCACAATCTTCCGATCACTAGCTCAAAACCTTAACCACTGAGTCACCACTGCCCACACAGAAAGGAAGAGGTTTTAACCATCCATCATAGAGAAGGAAGGAAGATGCATGTATCCATTGTACTTAGTGGGAATTACCTCTCTCTCTCTCTCTCTCTCTCTCTCTCTCTCTCTCTCTCTCTCTCGCTCTCTCGCTCTCTCGCTCTCTCAATTCTGATAAGCACCCCTGTGAGACAGCTCAGGGACTGAGACAGATGGGTTGGATGAAGCCTGGGTTTGCTTAATCTCCCAGCTCAACTGGAGTTATAAATTCATCTGAGGCATGTATTGATCTGATCAGTGCTAACCAGCACTGATTTTAGGCCTTTAATAACATCACCCAGAATTACAGCTGATTGTACTCATTGTGTTAGTCACTAAATATTAGCACATAATTGGATTCTGCATTTCTTCCCATTGCAGAAATACAATTGTTCTCAACCGTGTAGTTGAATATAGACTCACAGTCAAGCATTTAGTTTCCCCTGATGATTGTCATAACAAAATAAAAATCAAGTTATCTACTATAAAAATAGGGAATAATATTTGTAATGGACACCATGACTCAAATTATTCCACTTATCCAAATGGCTGATCATTTAAACGGCCTCAAATGATGACAGTGAACATAGAAATGGAACGAGTGCTGTCGGTCAATTATGGGGAAATGATGTAGTGGTGTAAACCACAGTGTAAATATAAACATTGAGAAAGAAACAACATATGTAAATGGATTTCCACTATAAGCACACAATATACTGTGTACCTAATGCAGTTTTTAAAGAAGCTTCATCGTTTCAGTTCCAGACAATGTAAAACGTGATTAGTTTACTCCAGGGCAGATTTGAAAAAATCAACAGTGGAGCTATGGTAAATATAATTATGCAAAGTTAGCATTTTATTTAAAAGAAACTTAAACTGAATTAAAAATGAATAAAACACCAACACCATAGAGATAGCCTTATAACAAGAGAACATCAAATCAACCAGTACTTTTCAACTTACATTTACTTGTATTGGTTTGTGAAATGAGCTATTTTAAAACTGTGAGTGCTGGCCCCTGATGTGTTGAGCTTAATAGCATTATAAATATTGCCATTTTTCTTGCTGAACAAACCCACTGCATTATTCTTCCTAGTGGTGGCAGGGTCAAGGTTTTATTAATCCTGTACACTAGTAATATGGGTTTGCTCCCACACATTTCCGTTTAAGTATACTTGCTTATTACTCTGTGTTTACTTGCTGTTGTATGTACAAATACATGTCTTCATATCCATTAGCTCTAAGTGCTGGTTGGGTTTGTGTATTATTCCACAAGCGTATGTCTGCTGAGCTGCAGGCTTTGCCTGGCAGAAGCTGCAGATTAAAGGAACCCAGAAGCTCAGTCATGCTATCCTGGCACACAAGCCATCTCCTCCATCTCACTTCTACATTAGTGGGCCTCAAAGCCCCTCACACACGCCACCTGCTATCCCACCTTTAGTTCACTCCCAGCTGTCCTGGTTCAGTTGATCACTATTTGAGCAGTTAGAAACGTAACTGCTAATGCACATGTACATATAGTCATATGTACAGTACGGAGTACATAGTTAATGAACATCGTACCACTGCATGTCTTAATACATACTGCCTTACTTATATCAGTCATGTTCCATACCTAAGGTGTAGCAGTGCTGTGCTTTGTTAGGGCCCAGAGATGGAGGTAGAATCTTCTTTTGGCTTCTTCCAATAAAGCCACTAAGACTTGTGTCACTCCATTGGTATGCATTACTGTAGAGCTCAACTATGTGTATGAATGTGTGTGAATATGTGTGTGGGGGTAAATCTGGGTGCAGTGAATATGAAATGAATCCAACTGTAAATTAATCATTCACTGACATATACCAGATTCAAAAACATTGTTCTGTATATCACCATGCTTCTCATTTTTAAAGTGCACTAGTTAAGAATACATAATCTCTTTTGTATTTGCAGCATCAGCTATTGTTTCTGTGGTGGCCCTGTAAAAAGTTACATATCATATAAAAATAAGTATTGTTAAAGTACAACACAAATGCTTGTATCATTTTATTTGCAGGTTTTCAAATGCTAAATGTCTGCTAGTCAAACAGGAATGATCATACAGACTCAAACTTCTGCTAGCAAGACGTGTTTAATGTCATGCATAGTGATAATATGATTGATTGTGCATATACCTGTTGTTACTGAAAACAAATTGTAGAAGTTCTCCTGGTGTAACATCCAATACCTCTGCTTCGCACTGAAACCAGTTGATTACTGCTCTAAAGTTAACGTCTTTGGTGCTGAAAATTAGTTCAGACAGAGTGAATTCCACAATGAACTTAATGTATTTATTGGGATCATTCTGTGCCAGGCAGAAGTAAAAATCCAATTAACTCAAGAGCACCAAACCTGTCATCAGCTAAAGAAATCAATGCCTTGAAAAGACTGCAATATAAAAAGTGCAGACAGAACCCAATATAGTTTTTCTAGCCGTTTCAATTGAATTTGAAATGTTTTCTATAGTTACCCAGTGTCAAATGATGGATTAGTTTTAAGATTTAAAAAAAATTAATCTATAGAAAAGGATTTTTTGTGCATGTGAAGTTTTGTGCATGAACTCACAATTATGATAATGGTTAATAATTTGGAATTCATTTTTTATATAGTAGCACGCCCTATTGAGGTTAGAGAATATAAGGATGTAGTGCATTACTCATTATAATAAATTAGCAGATGGTGTTTATTTGACAGTATTTTTTCCCCAACTCAAAGCATGCCATATAATATGAATAAATGAAAAGTTTCATCTAGAGTTAAACTGTGCAACTTTAATAACTACATTTAAAGTAATTGTGCAATCAGATAGCAGTCTGACTGTAGAAGTCATGCAATATGAACTGAAAATTATGCAGCTAATTTTGAGAACAGCAGAGTGAAACAGACATGCTGCAATTTTACAGTCAATTCACCAGAGCAACCAATGACCCATTTTCACATGTTAGCACAAGCGTCTGTCTGGACTCAGATGGGCATTTCTCATGTAGGAGTCATTGGCGTCATTAATGAGCGAGGATTACAGCAGGGTCTACTCCTTTTCACTCTGCCTGTTTCCTATAGGACTTAATGAACAAAGAGTCTTCCAATTGTCTGGGATAATGAGCCACATCTCTACTCTGTCTATATGAATCATAGAATGGCCTGGGCACGACACACGAAACCTTGTAAAGGTAATTATTAAAGCTGTAGTGCGTACCTGTTTTTTGTTCAAATGTAAAGAATTGGTACTTTTGAGTCAGTAGGAAAAAAACTAAAATATGGTGCTCCTGCGCGTCTGCTCAGGTTTTTTGGACTCACACATTGTACATCTCAAATCAACTTTAGGCACTACTTAAAAAGTTACATGCTGGAAAGTTTCATATACAAAAACAGTACTTGCTTTACAAAATTTCAAACTTAAGAGTGGCATCTTAGGAAAATCATGACCTATAAGCATCCAAGAGATTACCTACTAGGTTTGCACTTGCCAAAATATGCCTAAATAAGGCTTCACAAGCTCAACAGTCAAACGAGAAAGAGCAAGATCTTATAGCAACAAAGACGAACAATGATATGCTGTGCGACACAGCCAGTAATACAACTGTTCACATAATAGACATCCTGCAGGAATCTTCTCACAGATCCTGTGATTGACAATCTTATAGTCATCCAAAATGTCCAGAATCACAGTTACATAGCTAGCATTTAATTTAATTCCTACTGACCACCAGAGTCGGTGACAAATACCAAAGTTCCAAGGTAGCACTGCCAAGTACTGCTGCATAGACCAACAGCGAAGCACCTTTCAGCACTGCCTGGTAGAGTGACAAGCTTGTGACCCCGGTGTCAGCTGATGAATGGACTTGCAGACGCTAGAGATTTCCTCCACCACCCAGTGCAAAAGCTTCTATTGCAACAGAAGAGCCCTTGAGTCCTGTTACTGAAGCAAATGAATAATTGGCGCATCTTCTTATGTCTCATGCTTTCTCCCTGACAGGGCATAGCAGAGAGCACTAAATGTCTCGTTCTTCAGTGAAGAAAGCCACTCCAACACTATGATCTACATATCAAAGAGATAACACCTTCAATAAGAAATGCTGGGTCGGACCAGAGCATGACACCAAAGCCATCCAGACTTGACAGTTTATTGCTGTGGTTCTGGTCCAACAGCCACAGCTACAGCTGAAGGTGATCTGGATCAGTACCACACTTAACCTCCCAGCTGAGACAGTGGAAGCCTTTTGTTTATGTGAACAACAAGCGGCGCTGAACTCCAGTACTATAATTTGATGAAAATGTAAATCATGGCATGACATAATGGTGATAATAACAATGATAATACGGTTTCACACTGATTTATAGAGAAATGCTTTCATTTGTAAAATGCATTTTTTCACTGCTGTAAATATACATTTGATAATGAACCCAAATTCCAACTTATTATTTAGTAATTAATCCTAAAGCCTGATATTCAGAAACTACAGTAAAACTAATAGGAAAGGTTTGTAGTTATAAAAGTGAGGAATGTAAGCCTGGACCTGCTGACTGGTCCTGGGACTTTAAGGGGTTAAAGCCAAATGTGTTCATTTTGATGGTTTAAAGGCTTTTATTGTAGCATGCATCTTTGCCAGAAAAGAATCAGAAGATATTTTGATATTATTCTGATTCCAAAACTGACAAATAAGAAATACTATAACCTTATATAAAGCTTAATTACCCAATTGTAGTTAGTTAGGACAGAAACAGATATCATTTTAATTACATTTCCATGATAACAACTGCATACTGCATAACACGTAACTTAAACGATACTGTTCCCACTTTGCTCACCAGTAAAAGAAGTAGGGCTCCCCCACCGCCTAAATCTCATATTATGTATTTAAAATGAATTTCTATAGCTGAACGCGAACGGGATGCCATGTGGCAGGATATCTATTTAACAACACGGCAACTGAAAAGCAATTCAAAATAACACACAGCCTACACTCATCCCAGTGAGAGCAAGAACAAGAACCCTGATTCGTCCGAAAACCTGGGGCAAGTGTAAGACTGAGGGTGGGACACATTACCACTGTATCTTTAGTACAAATCCACACAGTGGATCAAAAATACAAATGGAGGCCTTAAGTTTCCTCCTGCAGAACAAACCATCTCTCCTACTCGGGGGATGACGTGATCCGGACTCTGAATTAGGGACTTTGTGGGCTTGCAATAAACAAATGAAGTCAGTAACACCATATATCGTGTGCTCTTAATCCGGAACTCAGTCTGATTACTGCATACACTTGCCCCTTTCCCTGGCCTATGTCTTTCCAGTAGAGCTCATCAAACCTCTGTTGTTCAAAAGTTCTACATAAAAAAAAAACCCAATCATTGCAGTGGTTTGCTCGTTTGTGTGTATAATCGTTTTGGTTTATGGCTATCCCAATAAATGCAAACATTACTGAAATTCCTAAGGGAAAAAAGGAAAAAAGGAAAAAGAAGCGCGCTTTTGGGATACCACACTTCCAGCCGACTCTGACATTAGGAAACTGTGACTTCGCGGACGAACTCTGGGACGATTCCCGTTGCCATTATGGCTCAAGGCTTTCACGTTTCCCCACTGTAGTAATACCGGAACACGGCCTGTCCAGTCGGAGCCACTATGGCGTGTGGGCACTCCAGTTTCGTAACCTTGAGAGGGCGGAGCCTGGGTTCTGTGGAAGCAGGAACAGCAGCGGGGAAAACTGGAGCGGGAGCGGGAGCGGGGGAAAACTGGAGCGGGAGCGGGAGCGGTGGAAAACTGGAGCGGGAGCGGGAGCGGGGGAAAACTGGAGCGGGAGCGGGGGAAAACTGGAGCGGCGGGGGAAACAACTAGGGACGACGAGCGAGTCCCGTGTGATAGCGGAAATGCACTGAATTACGCCTCGCGATATCGTCAGTTTGAGGCAATTTTGGCAGCAGAGCGCCTCGTTCTTGTAAGACCGAGTCGGGAGTAGTTTTTGCACTTGAACAGAGGAAACGCGGAGCGCGTTACATTGTGGCGAGCTGCTCCTACAGCTCCTAAAGCGTCGGCCTGGCCGGGGGCTGTAAACTGCGGATTAATTAAGAGGGGTCGGGAAACAAGCAGAAGGTGGGGCAGAAGAGTGACAGGCAGACAGACAGACAGGCAGACAGACAGACAGACAGACCAGAGCGCTTACAGTCTGTCCGCTCCCTCTCTCCTCGCTGCTTTTTAACTCAATCCCTCGCCGAGCTTTTTTTTTTCCCCGGGAGAAACCAGAAGGAAAAAGAAAAAGACGAATTTTCGGCTCGTTGGAATTTGGGCAGCGTTGCGAGAGGCGCCTGCTCCCCGGCTCGCGCCGACCTCCTGCACTCCAGCGTGGGCCATTTCCCGCCGTGGACACACTGTGGCCAGGACATTGTCCCGTCTGGCTGTTGGACCATGGCCGACGACGACGTCCTCTTCGAAGACGTTTACGAGCTGTGCGAGGTCATTGGGAAGTAAGTGTCACGTTGAAGAATCGCTGCGGTTTAGCGGTGCGTGGCAGGATTTCGGTTCGGTTGTGTGCATGAGCGCAGAGTTCGAATTTGTAGCTGCGAAATGTGTGAAATGCTAGTGTATCGCGATGAGCCGAGTCCGAAACGACTCTTGCACGCTGCTCGATATTGACTCGATATTGACGCTCGTGTTACAGTTCAACGCTATGAACTCGCTGAGAGTCCTAACGCGTGGACGCAGGAGTGAGGACACGGGGAAAGATTGTGGGATGAGCAGTGCTATTGCGATGAGCCGAGTCCGAAACGACTCTTGCTCGATGTTGACTCGATGTTGACTCGATATTGACTCGATATTGACGCTCGTGCAGCGTCTACAGTTCAACGCTATGAACTCGCTGAGAGTCCTAACGCGTGGAAGCAGGAGTGAGGACACGGGGAAAGATTGTGGGATGAGCAGTGCCTTGCCTAAAAGCTTCAGCATGCAGGAGCGCAGGTGGCAAAGGTCAAGAGCCCGTGGCTTTGGCAGTGTTCTGGTTGAGCAGTGCTGCATTCTGCATGTTGCCATATGCCTTGTGGTCTCCCTGACAGATCTGTGTCCAGATCCATGATGTGCATAAAGCACCACAAGAAGGACTTGGGTGAATCGCTGTTTCAGTTTATATACAGGATTTCAATTTGACTGATTTATTATTATTTAAAGGATTTATCAGAGGTGTTTGTGGTGCATGGGTGCTGAACAGTGACAACCATTGCACATCCTATTCAATCACCTGATCGTTTCAGCAGCATAGCTACTTTCTAATAGCTGAGTGATAATTGCACAATATGTTCCCGTTCCTCCCAGTTTTCATGTTGCTCTAATCCGTGGTACAAGTTTGGTGACTCTGGAGAGTTTTGTGACAGAAGGGTGGGTCCACACATGTATCAGCAGGCTCAGAAAGTGATATACTCACAGTGAAACCACGCTTTGAGTTTTTCTTTGAAACACACGTGAACCTTGGTGGTAAGTCAGACTTTTGGAGGAGATATAAAGGCAGATTATTTGATCAGAATGTCGTTAGTCATCAGGCATCATGTAAACATTGTCCCGTTCATGAATTTTCAGGCTGGAAGAACCACAAAAATAAAAAAACATGATGACTTTTAAAGACAACCTGAAATCAAAACTGACCTTTCTTTTTTTTTTTTTTTTTTAAACCTAGTTCATGTCCCTGGTCAAATTGTGCATGATTAATCAGTATCACTTAAAATAAAATAAAAAATCTTTTTTGATCTTCCACCAAAATAGAATGGCTTTTTCCCGGCTCTCACTAAACGTCTTATTTTTGAATAAATCACCATGCACGTGTGGGCGGAGAAAAATAATATTAACCTACAATATATAATGTCATGTGTTGCAGGAGGCAATTAGTCCTCCATGATTGACTGCACACTAGTGTCTGGGTCCGACTTCACTTTTCAAAAAAAGAAAATCCTGAGGAAAGAAAAATGTATTATAATTTCCATTTTACGTTGTCATTACGAGGAACCCTTGATTATGGGTGTAGCACAGTTTTGGTATTTAGCCCAGATACTATTGAACGAGTGGGAAAACACAATTTTGATCGACGTCGGTGATGTCTTATGGCCTTTTCTGTCCTGGCAATGGATTCAGCCTGCAAATTTTCCAACCAGTTTCATTCGCTCTCACTTCGCTCTTGGTTTCTCTCTCACTCTCTTCTTTTATGTCTCAAGCACAGAAAGACACAAACACTTGTGTATGTATGTATGTATGTATGTGTGTGTGTGTGTGTGTGTGTGTGTGTGTGTGTGTGTGTGTGTGGTTTGTCATTGTCTGAATGATCCACTCTCTTGGAGTGTGTCCCCCCCGGAGGCCTTCATGCTGATGTGAGGAGGAGGATGTTCGGGATAAAGAACCCATTACGCTCATATACTTGCTGCATCTTTCTTCAGGCCAAATTCTTTGAGGTTAATAAAGAAGTGTGTGTGTGTGTGTGTGTGTGTGTGTGTGTGTGTGTCTATCTGGTCTGTAAACCGTACAGATTGCTAATATAGTACAGGGCAGGTAGCCAAGATGATTTTGCAGTGATTTTGCTGCTTTGCCATATTTGGTTGTCGGAGCATGTCTATCAGGTTGATAATATGGACCAATATAGAGACTAATAAATATGAATGCTATTACTGATCTAATGATCTAATTACTGATCTAATGATCATTAGATTAATAGGAAGGGTTACTAGGTTTTTTAGTTTGTTGATGGTGTAAGTGGTGTATTTTTAGCCTGTGCTTCCGTGATTCTTCATTGCACAGAATTTCTCAGTTAGCTGGATAAATTAAAGTCGCTGTCGAACGTCCATCAGACTTACCCACTGAAGTAGAGCGCCCTACTCGATTCAGTCCTACGTCTTCCATCAAGACCTTTCTCCAAAGCCCCTCCCTCCTGAGACATGCACACACACAGTGCAGCAGTATCCTGATGTAGCATCATGACCCAGAAAGTGCTGTCGTGGGTACAGGCTTTTGTTCCACACAGGCTTTTTGTTACCCACCAGATCCAGAAACGTTGCAACAGCCACACTGATTGAATTTGTAGAATTAGTTCGGAGTGCAACCGCTTGGGTAAATTAAAAGCCTGCGCCCACAACAGCGCTTTTGTAAGTTACCTCCAAGCAAACGCCACTCAGAGCTAACCAACGGCAGACACCTCAAGTCTCAAGTCTGTAGTGCGTGTTAAATCGTTAATGTTTGTAAATTTGTGGATTGTACAGGTAGGATAACCAATTACACTAGAACCTACCACGCCGAATAATTACCCGTCATGCAGCAAGCCTTTGAAACTCCCAGGTCTCTTCAGCACTCATTATTCTTTTAGGTTGGTTTGTGGTGCAAGTCGTTGTCAGCAACGGTGGAGCCCAAACCTTCGGTCGAACATCAGCCTTCACTGCCATCGCTTCAATAAGATGTATCAATAGCTCAGCCGCAATCGTAATCGTATCTCCCACGCCATCAAGCCAGCGCTTTGGTTCCTGTTCATTTATAGCCTACTTTTGTTTTGGCTTCTCGTACGCACGCAAAATAATTGACAGGCACACAGAATCGCCTCCTTGCGGAGAAGTCTCCTGATTGGTTAATACAGTCGTACTGTGTTAAAAGTTTTAGCAACGACATTTTTTCTCAGAGCATCTATTTCAGTAATAGCCATGAAAATGTTGACGACACTTCAGCCAGTTTGAAGACAAATGTTTTGATTAGTCAGGACGTGTATTATAACATTTCACAGTCCTTGTGGCACAAAAATGAAACCGTGCCAAAGGCAGATGGCATTGTTTGGGGGGGGGAATATGAACGAGTGTTAGGCTGGCAAACGCCAGTTGTAATTACATAAAAGGGAGGAATGTAATGTCCTGAAATCTTCTTTGTTTGTCCTGAATTTGAATTGTTACTGCAGACCAAAACTTGGGGGTGAAGTGATGCTGTTGTTTGCTCTAGTAGACCGATACCGGGAGGAAGTAGCGGACTAATGACATTTTTGCTGATTTGTGGACAAGTCAGCAAGCAGTGTAAGCCAGAGGCTCAGGCCACAGTTTGCTGCCCGGCAATTTTACCCCAGTCACTTTAAAACTGGGCAATTAAAAACAAAATCTCTACTTCAATGACATTAGATCTTCCAGAAGTAGACGAGCTAGTGCTGATTTTACAACGTGGGTGCCTTTTTTAATATGTCAAGGGAAATCGGTTGCCCCATTTGCGTTGTCACTTAGGTGAGAGAGACACAGGCCAGTTTACTAAGCCTGGTTGTTCAACACAGTCTCCACTGTGGGAAATGGCCTTCCATAATGCTGATATGGTAGCCTGTATAAGTCAAAACAGGCTTATCTGGATTTATTTAAACTTTTCATTAGATTGCATTAGTTCCCAAAAGGAACTGTACCACCAGCCACCACTGGCTGACCATCATGTTAACACCCCTGCCTGAAAAAGAATGAAGGACATCACCACCACCTACGCCAGAATCTGAGCGAGAAAACAAACGTGTCCGTACCAATGGAACATTGAGCAAAAGTACAGGGTTTACAGAAATCTGACTTGGCGAAGAACATTCAATATGCGTGCAACAGCATTCAACAGCGACTTATACACACACGCATCCATATCACTTATTATAACGTGACCTATACAAAACAAAGGATGCAGTCTAGAAAATAGAAAACCAAAAGTGTCATAGTGCAACTGGATGAGTGTAATAGTAATGCAGTGTTATTGTAAGTGATAAATAGAAGGGATTTGGTCTATTGCACAGTGTAAGTAAAATAGACATTTTGCATTCCCCTATTGTATTTTCCTCTATTCAGTGTTCAAGAGGTGCGTTCTTGCATATTTCTAAATGAGGATATTGAGGTCACTAGGAGTGTGTGTCACTAGCTTTGATTTGTAGATGAGAGGCATGCATCTTTGGGAGAACGCTGGGCAGTGACAAGCAGGACTTCGTTTGGCAGTCCTGAAGCTTTTTATTGCTCCGAGCTCAGGCACTGGCAGCCCGTGCTGTAGTGACACAGGGACTCGTGCTTATGAAGCTCTGTGTTTTACTTTAGATGGTGTTATGGATTGTCTCAAACAGACACGTCTCGTTACGCGTGTATTCGTGACACTGCTTTTTATTGTCGGTTTATGTCAAGCCTTTTCTCCACCTTGTAGTGGGATGAAGTGCTTTGCTGGTGCCCACAGTCTTCATGAACATTCATAAAAACGAGAGGTTTAGGCAGTTTCCTCTCTGTATCTGCAAGTTGTCTTGGCTTTATTCCTAGGAAGTCTCTTCAAACTGTATTTGCATGATAATGTGTAGAATGTGTCAGTAGTCAGGAGTTTTGATTGTCAGTCATTATGAAAAGGTTACCATGGCAGTTTCCTGAGTGTTTTATGCTTTTGGCTTTCAATAAGGCATAACCAGTGTGATTTATATTTTTAATATATTAATATATAAAATAATGTTCAAACTGTTGAGCGAAGGCTAATTATTGCTTCAGAAAATCTTGCTTTTTGTCCAAACTGTTTTTACTGTGTACAGCATTGAGAAAGGGAAAGGGAACAGTGGTAATATCATTGTCATTATAATATGAATATTTGCTGGGAATATTCATGCGTATGGGGATAACGGGAATGGAGATAACGGGCTTAGCGGTGTTCCCACAGGAATGGTAATCAACTGTGTATTAGCACCATGGTAATGTTTAAAAAAAGAAAATCATTAAATCAAAAACGAAAGAATTAGCTCCATGCTAAGAGGTCATATTTTATTTTTGATAAAATTTTATTTTTGATAAAATAAAATATCATCAATATCCTGTCATATATTGGAAGCAAGATGGTGGCGCGTGCACAATGCGAGGCCCAGCGTCACTCCAGATTTTGCGAATTAGTAGTTATTTGCTTATATCTATACTGTCATTACTGTAACTTTATTGCCTATTGTAACCGCTGCACGTGTTCATACTGTACATACCCCTCACTGCTTATCTAGATATGTAAATACTTTGCACTTCTGGTTAGATGTTAAACTGTATTTCGTTGTCTCTGTGCAATGACAATAAAGTTGCATCTAATCCAATTACCATGCAGAGTGTTGAAGGAGGGTTTAAAGTAGGCCTCATTTAGTTCTTCTAATGACTCCCTAACTCTTCGGACAGTGAAGATGTTTAAGGCTGGGGTGAGCAGACGTCCCATGCTTTTAGATGAGAACGCTTTTTTTTTTTTTGTCATTGCTGAAACATTGCGCAGCATATGCGCTGTCTACAGTATGCACACATGCACATCACAGTATTTCGCAAAAAGGGACGTTGCAAAATAATTCACTTTAATGAAAGTCGACAGACTTAGCATTCCATTGTAACAGTTGTCATTCTGTTCGTAAAGAAAACATGTCCAAAAAGAAAATGAATATGAAACTGTGAGACCTATCGTTCTGTAATGACACGGTGTAGGAATAGGGTGGGATGGTGTTAGGGATTCTGTCCCCATGCAGCTCTGTACTACGCCCTATGTCATAGTATTAGGTGGACCTGGGCAATATGAATGTGATGAATCTTTTAGCATAATACCTCCTAATAAGACAATTAGAAAAATGTGTTTCCAAGTCAGAATTGATTTTTAATCCAAGTTTGTTTTTACATAAGAGGAATTGGTCCTGGTGAGGGCTTGCACAAGAAATTAAAACATTAAATAAAAAATATTTATATGGATGAAACAGTAGCAGGCGGTTCATCAGGCAGAAAATCTAGTCAGATTCAGTTCATTTCCAAGAACAGCACTAGACCAGACGAATGCTATTTATTTAACAGAAAGGTGTGGTAAGCCCCGAGTCCTCTCTATTATCATTAGTTGCTGGGCTTATTTAATCACAGTTATATCTGCCCCCAGGTTTGCTCTGATTGGTTGCTGGCAGCCTTATAAAAGAGAGTACCTCCCATCAATGTTCAAACAAGAGAGATGGACATTAGCAATGCAGCTGCAATGAGACTATAGACAATATAGAAATAATGTCAGTGAGAAGTATTTTTTGCCCAGTATTAGGCAAAAATATTACATGGTGACAAATACTATTGTAATATTCCAAGCATTATATTAAGGCCCTATAGTGTGTGTCCTACATTTCAAGGCGAAAGAAAGATTTCTGCCTCTCAGGTCATTGACCTTGTGTCATGTGGCCTTTGGATGTAAAGCTTGTTTCTGGTCAAAAGTCTGTAATACTTTCCAGTGGCTACTTAAGTGTCTGAGGGAACTGGCCGTGTTTTTATTGTCACAAACATTTTTGGGTGGGGTTTAGAGATGTGGTTCATCTGAAATGGGACGTTGGGACTTTTATGCACAATTACACACAACAGCAGCAGCATTGTGCTCTCACAATGTGTGGATTAAATATTTAGGCTGGTTATTTGATATGCTTGGATGAAAACGGCTATGCAGCATCACTAGGCAAGTAACCATCCTCCCAGAGTCTTAAACAGTTTGTACATCGATAGTCTTCATGATGTACCTTAGTGCTTTCAGTAAAGCACTAAGGAACTGCTTTCCTAATGAATATTTACTGAACAATGTCATGGCCAATAGGACCATCAGAATGTTAACAATGGGCCATTAATTATCCAAGTGACAAACAAAAATTTGCGTTTGTTGGTCAGGTTTTCAGATAGCAGTGGGAGGTGTTGGGATTTTTCAGATTTTCTTCGTATTAAAATCACTTGGCTCTAACTTAAGACATGTCATGTAAGCGTGAATAACACAAGTTATGTTCAGAAATGATTGAACACTGAACATGTGTGCCTCTGACTCTAACCTTTCTGCAGACTTGGTTCAAGTTCCTTTAGTTTAAAGCGTAGATGAGATCTTTCTTCACAGACGAGGCAATTGTTCCTGTCACTGGTTAATGGATACTGTTACCACACTTGAAGTACTTCTCAGGTCAGCAGCCTCATTAAACCACAGTACACACGGTTTAATTGCATTTCCAACTGGGAATTTAAAGTCATTTTAAAGACATCTCATATGACAAAAGTCCATGAAGTGCCCATTTTCGTGCTTTTTGGCATTCTGCATGCATACCTGTCTCCTACCTGAGCTGCTGACTGCAGCAAGTCTAGTGATGCGAGGAGTGTTTGGAGTGCAGCTGTGAGCCACTACCAACAGCTCTTCTGCTCCACAGACTGCAGGTGTGTTCTGTATATTATTCACTCAGTGTAGGGGACACGTGGGCTGTGCTAAGGAACAACGTGACCCAAGTAGAAAATGCTTTTGGAATTCTAGTGTGTCACATTAATCAGCGTGGTTTCAAACGGGACAGTATTGACATTTTAGGTATACGTTTGTATACTCTTTTTCCCTATCCAGTTCCCTTACAGTTCTTAATGAATTAGAAAAAAACGTTTCCTCCTGGATGCAAGCTTTACGTTCACTGTTCAAGTTTATTTCCTCGTAACTCTGTGTTTCGGTTTTGTTAGCTCTCCTAAGTTTTCCAAGACCAAGGCACAATGACCTTGTTTTTCTACTGGGCATTCCTATGCTCTGCTTTCTATGAACGGTTAACACTTAATGATTTCAACTTCAGAAACATCATTATTTCCTTAAATTCCTGTTTTTTACGATTGCATCTTCCACTTCCGCAACACCGTGTAACCGGTCTCTAGCTCTTTAACCTCTCTAAGGTGGTCTTTCTGTATAAAGTCTCTCCATATCCTGTAGTCTCTGTTGCTGATAGTCTTCCCTTGTGAGGTGGTGTGTTTTCTGCAGTGTGTTCCCACTTACAGGAGCAGCCAGCAACCTCTCACTCACTGCTCTGATGGCTGTCTGTGGCTCTCAGCCCTGACTCACCCATCCCTACTGTCTGACCTACAGCTCCAGCCTTATTCACGCCACAGCACTTCCTACTGAAGCTGCTGAGACACTCATGCTTTTACTTGCCTTCTCTTCTCCTCTTTATCTTCTGTCATGGTGGCAGTGGGCTTTTGAATTGAAGTCTTTCCAGCTGCTTTACCAGGGCACACGATAGCTCTAATTGGAACTTATTTCCTTGGTAACCATTGAACGCCATTTTTAAAAAGACGTGGTTTTATATGTTGACCTTTGCTTGTCTCTTGATGGTAATTATGTGCCTCTCTAAAGCCCTACAAGTTGAATCCAAAACATTTAAAGGGGAGAAAAATGAACCAAAAGCAGAATATATACATTTTGCTATTATGAGGTGGTAATTGTTTTACTATAGAATAGAATAGAATACTCCTTTATTGTCACATATACACATACGAGTACAGTACAGTACAGTGAAATTGATTCTTCACATATCCCAGCATGTTGGTAAGCTGGGGTCAGAGCGCAGGGTCA
>JAOUQW010000046.1:9854289-9903878 GCA_028565825.1 Olivaichthys viedmensis | reverse complement strand
GCACGCTATTAACTGGTAGTTAACAACGATGGTATTCTATCTTTTCTCTAATTAAAATGCACTTGTATGACCTGCAGAGGTAAAACAACCTGAATGAGAACCAATAAGAAATGTCCATCAAATTCCTGCCCAATCAAGGAACACTCAGGCAGGCAAACAATTTGGTGCGCTTGTTTAAACATATAGCTGAGCTCCAGTCATTGCAAATCCCTCTTGGTTAGAACTGAATATGGCAAATAAAAGAGAACAGCTTCTGCACAAAATCATTCTTAGTCCTCTCCCTATGACTCATGTAGCCCGCCACAGAAAGGTTTGCTAATGTCTCTCTCTGGTGGATGAAAGCTGTCATATCACCAGCCAGATTACGGGCTACGTCGACAGTCTACTCTGGTTCGTACAAACGTTCTGACATGGACTATATAAAAAAGCAAGTAGAAGCATGATACACCTGAAACAACTAGTGTATACAAAATGTGCACTTCTGGATATAAAAATACTGTTTCATAATTACAATGTATTCAACATATATGTGTTTACCCACTAATCCTCAGACTAAAATAAAAATTAGGAAACATCTTTTTTTTTCTCTTATCCCTGCAACATAATAGTTTAACGCTCATTGCTCATACAGTGTATACACAGAGTTCCCGTTATTGTGCTTTCAAAGCTGCTGAGCCCCATGAATGCGGGGGGAGGGGCAGGAGGGGAGCTTGATCCTAAAGAGGATTGAGGCAGATGTAGCTCCCTACCAAGTCCTTAGGGTAATGGAGACAGGCGCTTTTAATGTCTGCTAATCCGGTTTAGCCGCTCTGGGACTGGCAACCATGTATTCTCCTCATCCCTCCAAATGTATTCACCAGGACTATTGAATAATATACACCACAAAGCACAAAGGGAACAGACCAATGATAACATTTGGTTATTTACTGATGGTGCAGTGTGGCTTTTGTAATGGAAATAAAGCAAATTTGTTGTGGGAGAAACACACAATTGGGAATCGACTGAATTAATCTGGAGGAAAATTGGCCAATGGCCTGTTGGAGCGATGAGGAGAGCAAAGTGACATGGGAGCAAAGAGGGGAAAAAGGAGGAGATCAGAGGCAAAGCCTTACAGACCATGTCGCTAGATGGCAGTCAAAACCACAGGAAATGACAGCAGAACTTTCTCTTGTGTCTCTCTGTGTGAGTGAGGAATTAGTTAAAGCACTAACCGGCCCACAGGGGGCAAAAAAGAGAAAAAGTTCAACTTAAAATAAAGAGACAGCAGGATTTAACAGATTGCATGGACTCAGAGTAGCCTCTAGAGTAATAAACACACTGCTTCTACACGCCACCATCTGATTTGGATTTATTCTAAATCTGATTTAGCTGAATTTTTTCAAATGTACAGCACAAGCCTAATGTCTGTGTTCTGGTCTACATGGATGAGTGAACTGGTGTGTTACAGAACAGGCATTGGGGCAGATGAGGACATGAATGCTAGCAGAAACACAGACACACATACACAGACTGCAGGTCATTTGGCAGAGAAAAAAGCCCCAGAAATTAGAGCATCATTTGGATTCATAAACGGCCGGATGATAACCAGCTCCCGTCTCCAACTGGCCAACAGACATCTGCTACTGCAGTCACCGCTGCTGTCAGGATCCCAGACCGAACTGAGACCAATGAGCTGTTTTGTGGTGTTTATACCTAGGTATGTTTCTATCCAAATGAGTTGCAAATTTTTACGTGAATCTTAAACCTCAGCAAACGGAAATGCAAATTGTACTGTGTTTTCAGCAACTACTGTCACGTAAATATTCGAAATAATCATAGAGAGACTGGAACACACACTCGCTATGTCATCATTCATGTTTCTATCATGCTTCATCGCATCCTCCATTTATCAATACGCCACCTTTTATGCCATAGTCAAATGTGGAAACTTTTCCCCTAATATTTAGGGTACGCGATCATTTCCATTCAGAGTCTCTTATGTCCATAAAACCTCACTAAAAACCTCACTGCTATATTTGTGTACATGTCTGTGCCTGTTATTTTGTAAGTAGAAGTATTCTGTCTTATTTTTATATTTCGAGGTTATTTTTATAAAGTCATGATTTAGCACCAATAAAAACAATCTGCTAGGGAGCCAATCACATCCAGTCATGGTCTGGCTCTTAAAGGTTGTGGTTTTAATTACAGCTGCAGTATACATTCATCTCCTGCTGTGTTTATAGTGTAATTTGAGTTTATTGCCAAGAAACAATATTTGCACTATACATGTACTAAGACTGCAATAAAAAGTTTCATTGAATTAGCTGTGCTAATATCGAATACTTACTGGAATGAAGGGGGTCTCGAGTCTCCAATGCCTCCTGTTCGCTCCAGCGGGGGCGGCAGCTCGGCATGGCTATCTGGGCACTGGGATCCGCCATCTGAGTGTGTGCTTTCAGTCAGCACCAACTACAGCCAAAACGCACACACATGTAAAAACAAAGATCTCAGGAAGAGCCTCTCCACAGCAACTCATGGCCATGAATAAATAAGCAATGCAGGAAGAGTGACTACAACAGAAAGCATTTAGCAAGCTGGCAAAAGCGTAGACCCTAAAGGCTTATGCAAACCGGCCTACAGACATAGGCACTGTTATGTGCTTTCATAAGCTAAATAATGAGAGTTAAGTGGGCAGCTCATTTCCAGCTAAAGCCAATGCACATGGCTAGATACAGGGAAAACAATTTACAGTAAGATGCTGGGGCTATTTGTTAATCCACAGGTGTCAAACACAAAGCCAGCGGTGCTGTAGTACACTAATAACTAGCATTTTTGTATTACAGCAGTATTAGCGTAATATAATGATCGACTCCAAATCCCAAAATGCATCACCAGTTCTGTTAGTTACAGGAACCTGGCGTTCGACATTTCTTCCCCCAAAGTCATCAATGTAGCTTGTACTTACAAAGATGTTCAAGAAAAGTAGGAATGTATAGATCGGATGCTTGGTGTTGGTATTGGGGCCACTACTGTTCTGAAACATTAAATCGGTATCGGATCTGATTAGACGTATTTTCCGATCTGATCCACTGGCGCATTTTATGCAGAGAATGTGTGTAATGTTGACTGACACAAAACAGATCCTGAACGTGAACACAGGACACAAAAGTACTACTAAAGTACTATTTGAACGGCATAAGTTTTTCGGACATATACTATGTCTGTTAAGTATTGTTACCAGAGGATGTCTGTAATGATTATGAACGTTTCACAGATGGGCGTGTCTAAAAGATGTACGCATTGTACTCTTGTAATCTTGTATCTTCAATGCAAACTGATTGTTTTGATTGTGTCCGCACAAGTTGGGCTTGATAATAAGTCGGCTTCATGCCCATAACATGTATGTAGGCTATACCTATACTAGAAAAACAATAGCTTACTCAAAGTTCTTTCAATGTCATTAATTTTATTGTTTTGTGTTTTATACTTAGTTTCCTGGAGCGTCTCTATGCTTGTGGAGCGAAAACGCTTTTCCCACAGAATATGACGGAATGCTAACCAACCTGTTAATTCACATGGGATATATATGATCTGGAGTTACTTCTACAAGTCCTTTTGGAGTAGGACAGCGTAATATTTCCGGAGATGGAACACGCAGGTCGTAGTTACTGAGCTGACAGATTTGGACGAGACTAAAATCACAAAGATCTGAATATGACTTAAGAGGATGTCAGTATCGGATCAGTATGGGGTATCAGCCGATACTCAGGGCTCTGATTTCGGTATTAAAAATTTTAAAAGTGGCATTCGTGCATCCCTAAAATAACAAAAGCCGATGGAGAGCAAAGTCAGTTTCAATAGCGGTGGCCCACTGAGGACATGTTTGTTCTTAACAGAGATAAGAAGCGGTCATGAAAGAATATTTAAAAAAGTTATATAATTATATAAAAGTCAGTGACTCACAACCAGAAACAGCTTAAAAATGTAGATTTAAAAATTGTCTTTGCACACAGCAGGGTGTGTTTATAAAAGCAACAGAACAGAAAGACGCAGCATGTGAGGTAAGTTTTATTGTTTCTTAAGAAATAGTCTTGAACAAAGCCAAAATGGAAAACATTACTTTTTTTCTTTTTTTTTTTTTAGTATTTTAGACTTTTGATATATGGCAAATCTGGTTTAAAAAATATTTTTTATTAAAAAAACTCGTAGGAACTCGTCAGTGGATCCGGACTTACATGCCTCACTCTCATAACTACATGCCTTTCCTATTTGTTTCACTGTAGTTACTGAATAATTCATAGTAGTTACTGAATAATATACTTTAAGAATAATACCTGAGTAATAATAATATGTCAAAAAAATGAATTTATGGCCCTTTGAGGGCACACAGAAATGTAAATGCAGCTTGGGCAGAAAAAGAGTTTGAAACCCTTGTGTTAAACGCTCAACGGTACCTATAATACTGTACTGCCAATCATTTCTTTGTAATCGTATCTTACATTGGGCCCTTGAATGTGTTGTTTTACAGTTGCATGTTTTCTGTCGCTGCATTCCAGTGTGGAGTGTCATGAAGGCCAGCATGTCAGTGCAGCTCTCTTTATTGCAACAAGGTGTGTTTTGCTTTGCAGCTAACTTTACAGCTCATTGCATGGGTCAATACAGCCAAGTGCATGTGTATAAGTGTGTGTGTTGTGTTTGGGGTTATGGAAGATGATTCAGGTTAATACTGTAATGTTACACTGCGCTATATGAATGTCAAACATTTATCGTAAGAAGGCAGGACGCAGGACACCATCCATGACACTTACCCAGGACACCACTCTCCCGTTGAAGCAGGGCAGCTTGGCGTTATCGTCAGATATTTCCTCTTTGACCACACTGTATGCAGGACACACGGACACACACACACACACACACACACAAACACAGAGAGAGTGCAGTTAGGGACTCGGTGAGAAGCCTGCACCCTGAATTCAGAGCCCATGCTCCCACGTATTTACAAAAGCTGAGACATGTCACGCTCAAACAGTGGAATTTTCCACTTAGCTCATAACTGCTAGCAGCTCATGATGGGAATGCTGAACGGCCCTGTTGACCGAGCCATTGAAATCTACTTATTTCTTGCAGCCTAACTTCATTACTACCTAATGCACGTACCAGTTTACCTACTAAAACGCCAGCTGCTGGAGACCACACGGGTTCTACCACGGTAAAAAGAAGGCAGCTCTGTTTGTGAGATTGTGCAAGACAGAATACGTGTGTGTGTGTGTGTGTGTGTGTAGCAAGGGTGTCGGGGCACAGGATAGGTTATTAATAGGATGATCGAGTGTGTTAGCAAGGGTGCCTTCAGTGTTCCTCCCAGGCTGTAAATTCCCTACAGAAATACCCTGCAGTTAGCCTTTAACCCTCTGTGACACGGTTCAGCGCTCACACACCTGCTAGCCTCCCGTCACACCGTACAGGTCAGATCTACAAGCACACACAGCACATTGGTGAGAGCACGTAATATAATGCATAGTGCCATGTCATGAGAAATTACCTCAGCATGCTGAAATTACAAGCTCTTTCCTCTGAGCTCCTGCAGAACTTCCAGGTCATGTGACCCAGGAACTAGAAGACCATGCCAACATGGACTTGGTAAGGAGAAGGGCTGATGAGGGAAAAAAAAAAAGCTGGGGTATGTGGCCTGCTCCAGAGCTCCAAGCCCAACTGAGGAAGTCGGCCAGGAACTAGTCAAGGATAGGAAGTGTTTGTGTCCTCTCCAGAGATCTCATATAATATACGGCGGCTAGTGAGGAAGCTTGTAAAGGCAACCTTAAGGAAGTTTCTGTACAAACAGGCCTACGAGGTGATATAAAGTGGAGCACACATGAGGATTTTTTTTTTTGAAAATAAATTAATTCAATGAACCCTGATAATAAAAATAATTTTAATGAAACAAAATAGAGTAAAGTTTTTTTTTCGCCATTGAAAATTCCAACCGGATGCCTTTCTCAAACTACATGCTGCCTCTCAGTGTTGGCATGGCAAAGCAATTTTGGTGCTCACAGAAATGGAATTGTGTAATTTGAATGGAAGAACACAGGCACCCCTCTGATGTGGTGCTCTATCATAATCAGCACAAAGCATCTCGAAGACTGCAGAAGAAAAACAACTTCTAGCTCGTGCAGTGAGATCGGATATCAACAAACAGGTGAACCAAAGTACATCTAAATATTTTAATAGAAGTTTCCTCAATTACATCCTATCAATTCCCAAATTTATATCCCATCAAAAGTCGTAGGCTATTTTCAACTTTGAGGAATTGTATAGAATTACAGGGTTTCTTAAAACAAGAATTTGCAAGAATAAAGATAACAGCTGAAATATAGGGGACTTATTACACTACGTTTGGAGTCACCTGTCATATTTTATGAACAGTCATTATTCTATTCACTAAACTCTTATACAATGTAGTAGCTCTAATATATCTAATATAAAGGTTTTAGCGGTTTTGTTTGGTGTTTAAAGTATTTTGAGAGAAAGTTATTTAAAAAGTGAAATGATAAAAATGTAATGATAAAGGAGAAATTACTACACATAGATAATTCCAGTATATTATTTAAGTCCCCACTTCAAGATTTGATCACCGATTTCCAAAAAAAGAGGCATTCTGGGTATTAATGTTTATATTAACATCACTCTTGATGCTGTAAAACTTTCCTAGTCATTTTGGGTTCATCATTCTGGACACATGATGTTTTACAGCTTTCTACAAATGATTTGAAACCTAAAGTACATAAACACTATAATCATATTACAATCATTTTATAGATGGATCTGAAACTAAATGGAGTTTATATTACTGACAATCATTGAATCCAAACTTTTGAGCAGCGATTCCAAACTTTTGAACGCTAGTGTACATACATTTCCTGCATGAAGCTGTGGAGTAAAAGTAGTGTTTTAATTCACAGTAACATGCCACTACAGTTAACTGCAGAGTTGTATATATAGTTTTAACTGTGCTAGTCCCACTGTGTGTGTGTGTGTTTATGTTTATTGATTGGGCATCTGTATGTATAGAAGGCCATGATAACAAAGTGGTTGTTGGTAGGAAGAGGTAATTGTCGGCTGATGCCTAACTCTCTCATTAAATGCCAGTCATGTTTGTTCTCTCTGTGTAATTTAGTGCCGATGGTGTGCGGTTCCATGTTGCTACCAGCTGATTGAGCTTTTGGTTTGGAAATAGCAGGGGGAAGTGATGTGATTGGTTGGTGCAGGGGTATGAGCACTGTATCTAGGCGAGGTGTGTCCGCTCGGCAGAGAGAGAGAGATAGAGAGTGAGTGATTTCTCTGAGAGAAAGAGAACGAGGGAGTGAGGGCAGGACAAGATCAGACTGAACCTGAAAGCTTGTTATCTCTCTCCTCACACAAAACACATAAGCATACACATTTGTTTTTTTCCCACTTGTAGAAGGAAAAGAGGCATAAATAGGGAGTTTGAGATGAGACAGAGTTATAAACATTTATTTCCTTGTCTAATTTATTTCCTTTGGCCATCTGTACATGTATGCACACAGTACCAAAAGAATAAAAAAGCGAATTGTGAAAGCTGAACTGATAGCAATTGTTTTTAAAGTTACCTAAAAGCAGCACTGCTTCTAGGGGAGAGTGTGTACACTGTGGATGGGTGTCATATCAAGATCCCGTTGCAAAGGGTGCACTGTAGACAAAATTAAATGAGCATTTAAGACTGTTATATGGAGACATACTTATTCTGGATAGCCAGAAGAAGTACGTCTTTATGTAATTAGCTTTTTTTTTTTTTTTTTGCAGTATGTTGGTTTTGTAAAGAGAGATGGTTTAGTCATGGCTGATATTGCTCCTAAACATAAAATGTCTATGATAAACTGAATCTATGTATCTTGGTCCTTTCTAAATTATAAATATTGGATTTCAAGGCATCTTTAAAGCTTTCACCTACTGGCCACTGCCATGTGAGGAAAGACACAGTCTAGTCACTGTAATGACTTAAAGGAAATATGGTCATTATATCAAAATTTGTTTACTCCATAAAAAAACACAACTACACAGAAACCAACCTAATATATGCCAAGGATCAGAGCTGTGTTGATGTGGCAGACTCATAAATACAGTGAGATCTGTACATGCATGTTTATGATAGACGTAGAAATCATGTTGGAGAGAAGAAACAGACCCTTCAGCTGCTGGTGTGAGTAATGTTCTTTAGGGGCTTCAAGACGTATCACATGCCAGGTGATGTTTTACCGCCAATGTGTTCTCTTTCTTTCATTCTATGCAAGTGCAAACTCAGGGAGCTCTATCAAATCGATTGGCCCCTTCCATATCTTTTTTCTTCCTTTGACCTTGTGTGTGTGTGTGTGCGTGTGTGTGTGTGTGTATGTGCGTGTGTGTGTGTGTGTGTGTGTGTGTGCGTGTGTGTGTATGTGCGTGTGTGTTTGTGTGTGTGTTTGTGTGCGTTTGTGTGCGTTTGTGTGTGTACTTATGTGAGTGATAGAGAGGGGTTGCAAATTATGCTACCCCTATCCTCTGCATGGAAAACTTTGGCACACTGAAAAATGAAGACATGATTACGACTCCTCACTATACTCAACTTATGTTGTTTAATATTGTCTTTGTATAATACATACATCTAACCATATCTAACAGTATCAAACAATATCTTCTTCTTCTTCTTCTCCCCATTTTTCTCTGTTCTCTATCACTTTCCCTCTATATTTGCTGCAGCCCAAGGTTCCCAATGCAGACTGGAGATACTCAGCTTCTCTCAGAGCAGGAATGCAAAGGTAGGACTGTTACAATATTTTCTATTTTGCACACAGCATGTTAAGAAGCCTTTAAACACCTCTGGACCTTAGCAGCACAAGCCAGAACTCTTCCAGCACTAGCCAAGACTCTCCATCGGCCCAACTAAACGTGTTTCTATATAACAAAATATGTCTTTGCCTGCCTTAAATGCGACTGCAATGTTAAAAAGGATGTCTTGTACAGTCCTGGTAGTACTTGGTAGTAAGGCATTAATACTCTGGTCTTAATCTAGGTATAAGCATGATGTCTCTGAAGTAGTTCTAAGAGATCAGTAATTTTTAAAACAGACCATGACAATCCCATTTAGGACCTCACCAAATAGAATAAGTGTTTATTATTAGCACATAGATGGCACTTTGTCAGACACAAAGTGGGTTGACAACCTTCTAATCTGAAGAGCCTTGGGAAACCCACCTATGTAATCTTCACATGACTAAATAAAGATGGAAAGGTGGATGGATGAAAATAATAATAGAGGAGTGTGAATGGATGAATAAATGAAAAAAGTAGAGAGAGGACCATTAGGGAGATTTACAGGCAAAGGCTCACTGTAAAAATGGTCTATTCTAGTATACTGATGAAAAATCAGTCTTTAAGATTACCCACAAGCTGGTCCACTAAATGAAAGTCACCGTAACAAGCGTAAGGTTGTTATTATAAGCCACATTTATCTTAACAAGCACAGAGAATACTGGGAGTCCCTGTTCATTCAGAGGCGAACAGTGATATGATTTTTCTTCATGGAAAAATAAATAGGTCAGGGGTACTGATAGAAGCGTAGACTGCAGTACTGTTGCCAATGCTGCAACAATGAAGGACACTGGAGACAAAAGACTGGATGGCACTAGAACTTTTGTTTGAACAGGGGCCACTTTGTGTATTGCACAGTGTGCAAGTGTATAAGATTATGCAAGTCTCTTGGTGTTTTGTATGATGGTGTGCTGTGTACATGTAGGTGTTTTTTAAATACCTTTGTGGGTGTGTTGCATTTTGTGTGAATGTGTGCATGTGTTTTACCTCTGGTCTAGTATATGACATTACAAGTATGCTGACTCTATCTTAATTACATCTGGACATCAGGGTTTAATGGAAGATAAGGTAGAGAAGTGAAACAATGTAATCTATCAAATCAGCCTCATCACTACTGTCCTCATTTCATAGACTGGACACGACCTTTGATATATCATCCTTATTTCCATACTCCACTCTGATTTAATTATATATTTCCCATATTCGTCCTGTAGCTGATTTATTAAGCATTTTGTCGGATTTGGAAGGATTTGTTCTGTTAGCATTTGGTCAGCGTGCGAGGATTTATGTGTGTCCCTACAAAGCTTTTGGCATCTCAATAATGAATTGCTGATTAAAAATTATAAACTAAAGATATTTTTAAACAAAGATGAAATTTAAAAAATCATAAGAATTTTTTTTTAAAGAAATGACAATTTTAAGAAATCACAATCAAAAACATAAAATACAATGTAATAAGAAGCGGTGGATGGGGCAAATAAAGAGTCGGGGAGTGGAAGGTGTTAAGAATCAGATTCAGAATCAGATTCAGGTTTATTGCCAAGTAGGTTTTCACATACAAGGAATTTGCCTTGGTATGTTGGTACATAACAATAAACATAGAATGGAAATAAAATAAAATAAATAAAAATTAAAAAATTAAAAAGCAAGTACCATAAGATGAGGTTGAGGATGAGGAATTTGATGAGGATCATGTATTCAAGTCAGTTTTTACTCATTAAAAATAGATAAGTCCATCTCAGTGACTCCCGTTTTACAGCTCTTAAAATGGCTTCCACTAACATAATCCCAAAAAAAACATAGCATTTAAAATGAGATCATCTCATATATGGCTAGCTACCCTATGCATACACAAACATATGGTAAAATGTGCACTGTTGGATTTTGATTATGAGAAAGACATTTGAAAGGGAGACAGGGAGAAACTGTGAGATGTGGGGGTGTTGTGTAGCAACATCGACTGCCTGACCTTGGAGCACATATATTCATCAGAGATTGAGAAAGAGTGAGAAAGAAAGAACACTAACTGAAATGGAGGCTGTCCAGTACTGTTCCCGTTCTTTGCATTCTGCATTCACCCTACCTCTCTCATTTGTCCGTATCTGTCCTCACTTGCGTTTACGACATTTTTTTATTTCCTATTTCATATTACATATGCTTCATCCAGCTTGTTCTCACAATTGTAAATTCATAATAATTTACACAAGCCAACTGTGTAAAAAGTTCCAAAGGGCTAAAGAAAGGAGCAGCGTGAGTGCTTTTAGATTTTCTTAAAATTCCATTCATATGAAATTTAATAATATAGCTCCCGCTTGTTAGAATTGGGTTGGCATCATCAGTTTTTCCTCTATGGGAAGCACAGTCCACATCAAACCAACTTCATTATTGGAGGGTATTTCTATTCTTAATTTCTCAAAAGGAACATTTTAAAATGTGTTATAGAATGTGGGTTCAGTGGAAGAGCAAATAAAGATGTAGACAGACAGGTAAAGTGGGATCAAAACTGAGACAATGGGGAAAATCTGGAATTAGTCTGTGGACACTCCAATTATGATCAATTTCATATATATATATACATAATTTTGCAAACAAATTGAATCACATAATAAACTGAACTCACACATACAGATGTGAATTCCATTTTAAATATGTGCATAGTGTGCTATCAATTTTGGTAAGAACTAAACATAACAGCTAACAGCTGATTACTTAGTTTTTTCTGCAACATATAAAAGTTTTAATGACCCTGTTTGTTTTTGCACATGGACCAATTCTGATATGCAGCAGTTAATTAATGGCTTTATAAATTTTTATTTGATTCATCTAAATTTATAAAAATGTCCTGATTTTCCCCATTTTAAGAGCTGTGCTATACTGCAGCTCTTGCTTTTAGGGAAACAAACCTCAACTGAGTTAACCACACCTGCTTGAGAAACGTATCAAGCCTCAGCGTTTTTTTTCTGAAATTTAGATCAGCAGAGAAAGACAGAAAAAGAAAGAATGCAATATTACAAGGGGACAAACAGGCATTTTAAGCCTAGAGTTTGAGGCAATAGTAGAATAGCCTAGCAATGACCATCTGGATTGTCATCCTTAATTTCTCTTACTGAAATGTCCCCCTGCATGGCTCCACTCTTTCACTGGGAATGTGAGCTCACAGAGATAATCCTTCTTTAGCACACTTCCCTCTTCTCACAGAGACACTCCCAGTTACTTGTGCTCTGGATAACACAGCTAATAAAATAAAAAAATTAAAAATAAAATTTCCTGGAAAATTAACTAGTGCTGTAATATACTGTTAGCCTCTCTTAAGGCTCATAAGCATTTTACTAATTGGGGAAATTGTGCATCATGTAATTGGTTTTGTGAATCAGTTTAAATATTCTCCTTTCATGTTCTCTTGCTCTGTTTATGTACAGTATTATAGCTCTTGCATCAGATTTCCTGCATTGTTATAAGTCCTGATCTAGCAAGCTGTGTGAATATAAATGTGAGAGTCCTGTATAATCCTGAATCTCTATTGCAGGATTCGGGAAAGAACTACATCCACCTAACCCATATACTTATATTAGAGCTCCAGACATTCTCTCATGCACATACACACTCCCTCCTGGTGGTTTATAGCCTTGGTTTAATTTCAGTAATGCTGTCTACACCCAGACTAAACATGCACAGTCTAGGTACAATTTGGCTCCCATAAACAAAACAGCCCTTACCAAAACTAGCACTGGGGCAGCCTCACATACTAGCACATTTTGAAAGCAAATATAAAATAATATTATATTGTATATTATATTGTATTATATATTTATATTGTGTATTCAAGGTGAAGGTTTTAAAGGACTGGTGTCTGTATCTGTGAAATGCATTTTTTGGTTTGGTTCAAAGTACTGCAGTGATTTTCTTAAATGAAATGGACAGTATGTTTTGTAAATTTATGTACTTTATTTGGCATTATTCTGTGCAACTACAAAAGTCAAAAGTCATTTATTTACTGTGTCAGTATCTTGATGTGGTTTATTCTAATCTAATTATGCTAGTTAATTATTTTTATGCAAAATATCTAAGTGTTTCATACTACATTTTCTCCTCTGTGTGTGTGTGTGTGTCTGTGTGTTTGTAGTTCAGTCCATATGGAGGAGTCATCTGTGATGCAGGGGGCTCAGGGTGTTCTGGTGCAGAATTGGCCCACTGTCTCCAGTGCTCCTGGTAAGACACCATCCTGTCTGAATCCTACTTAACACCATGGGCATAACTTTGTTTTGAAAAGTGCTGGGGACAAAAATGGTGAAAAAAAGGACACCTTGCGTGATCAATTAGAAACCAAACCAATTCATACTGAAAAAGGTTTCTGAAGCGTTTTTAAATCGTCTGTATCAAGCGGTATCAAACGCTGATAGAAACTCGCTCATGCTGTTAATTTATAGCCATCCGGATGTGAGTTTTATCATAGAGAAGACAATTTATTACAGACGCCACCCTAAGAAACTAACTAATGAATAAGGCTAAACTGATATTTCTAAGCGTTTTTCATCAGTTTCTGCCGCAAGCTTTTATATACAAGTTTTTTACAGACTACAAAAAGTGGTGGGGACAAAACCAGGCATATCAAAAAAGTGGTGGGGACATGTCCCCAACGTCCCCAGCGTAGGTTACGCCTATGCGTAACACCAGTTTGAAGGTGAACCAAGTGTGTATACTTATATTTAATGTGAATCTAATCTGGTATAACTGTAAATGCAGTAAATGTGAGAAAAATGTCTTTGCCCTGTTACTTCAGAATAATCATTCTATTACTTTCTGGATCTCTTTCTTTGTCTGTCACTTTTTTTTGGTGCTTCTTTACAGCTTTCCTTCTGTTAGGATAATCACTCTATTCCCCCCTCTCCATTTTAATCTCGAAGTCTTTGCTTTCTCTCATGGTTCTCTGCAGTTGTTTCTGAATTGTCGAATTGGTGCAGCTGAAAATCAGGAGATGGTATTATGGTTAATGACAGTTATTTAGAAAACAGAAATTAATACATTACATTATAATACAACTGCACATATGATTAATTACATTAATTACATCACAATATTTTTTTCTAAGACTTTTATGACACAATTAAGGCATTGCACTTTTCCTCATTAATCCTCCCACCCTTCTTCAGAGGCAGAGGTCACAGAGATCTAAGGATTTGACCAGCAATGGGTAGCCAAATAAACTAAAGAATCTCAAAAGTAAACAAAACTAGCAGAACATTCACAGAATTAAAAAAAGATAAAAATGTAGCAGAAAACACATGGCTAAATCTAATGAAGTAAAAGTAGATTTTTGTATTTACAAATGTACTCGAGTAAGAGTGAAAAGTAACTATTTAAAACTACTCTTACAGGTACAATTTATTCAAAAAGTTATATTAAGTCAAAAGGTTATGTAATGGAGCAGCGTGTTACTACCAATCTATGTTCAGGGGGAAAAATAATATTAGTGAATTTTTTTTTTATTATTGATCTGCTTTTTTACTGCACAGTATTTTAACTGGTAAATATCATATAATATAAAGAGTAGCACTGATTACCCCAGTTCAGCTAAGACTAATATGAGAGAACAGAATCTAGTTGGAAATAGTGGTGTGCCACTGTGGGATGAATCCATAAAATACATGGATATATAAGAATATAAATGTTACCATTTTTTGCACAGTGTTAGAGCAATAGGAACTCTCTCTAACAATCAGATTCTGGCACGCTTTTCTGAAAAAACAACAACTCTGGGTTACAATTGTCATAAGGTCAGTTGGGTGTACATCTGCATAATTAATATATATTTAATTACACAATTAGTAGAGCAGGAGACCAATCAGAATGCTTGTCAAGGTCACTATCTGCAGGATGAAGTGATGGTGTGACTCAGAGAAATAAGAGTGTAGATCATTTAATACAGATAGAGCGTGAGAGAGAGAAAGACAGAAAACAAAATGACACCATTAGAACAGAGCTCTTTATTTGAGTTAAACAGAGACAATAATAGATAATACAATTACTTATATAACTGTGGAATGAGAAGAGGGTGGAGAGAGAAATAATTAGATGAAGGGAGTCAAAGAAAGGCAGAGCAAGAAGGAAAAGGGGGAAAGGGTGGGGAAGGCAGTGCAATTACTTGGGTTATGAAAGAGCAATTTGTTCTAATTAAGTCTGTGCTGATGACTGAGAGAGCAAAGAGTGTCTTTGAAAGAAGTAGGTCTTTTTAGCTATGAATCTCTCTCTCTTTTTTCTCCCTCTCTCTCTTTCTCTCTCCCCTTTTTCTCCTTGACATGGTCATTGATTACCCATCCAGTCTGAGAAGTTACAGCAGAGTTCCTATAAGGGGGAAAACATATGGGGAATGGAATTAGGTAGTGTAGGATGAGTGACCTGTCAGTCAAATAACAGTGTCAGCTGATGTATTGGCTACAGAGAATAAGTGAGTCAGCATGTTTGGGCATTTATCAGTGCATAGTGTTGTCTTGCAGTCATTGAGGTAAGGAAGAATCTTTTGGATAAGATGATACGTATTTTGAAATTGTAGAAGTGTGTAAACTGTGGTGGATGATGCATTGAAAGTCTGTTTTGCTCTGCAGGCTATCTTTAAAAGCACTTTAATATTATTCTAGTCATTATGGTAAAAACTAGTGGAGCTGCCACTGCCTATCACATTCCTATGTGTGTGTCTGTGTGTATGTGTATGTTCCTGTTGAAATAGATGGGGAGAGCAGCCTGCACCCAGATTAAGAGAATCACATTAATGAAATCAGAAAATAGCACACTGCTTTTCCCCAGGGACTTTCCCCTATCCTGTATAGTCTAGCATGTTTATCACCATCTATATTCCTAATTCAGAGAGAGAGAAAAAAGGCAGAGTTTGGTGCAGAAAACAAAGAGCCGACAGGTAGGGAGAGTAAAAGACAAAAAGTAATAGAGGGATAGAAATAAGAGGCCAAGAGAGGTAACAAAAAGGGTGTCTGCGATGGCTGCTGTTGCTAGGGGAAAATAGTGACCGAGAGAGAGAGAGAGAGAGAGAGAGAGAGAGAGAGAGAGAGAGAGAGAGAAAGAGATATATACAAAGGGTGCAGTAAGACAGAGTATGGGCTTGCAGCATTATTCTCCATCAGTCTTTGCCACAGTCACTGGAAGAAGCGGTTTCCACAGCAACCATTCATACCCTCCAACAGCGCACAGTGAGAGACAGAAAGAGAGAGAGAGAAGTGATAGGGGGAGGGGGAAGGTTGTAGTGCTGGAAAACCTGAACAAAGGTGAGGCAGATGGATATTGAAAGACAGGACAGTTTGCTGGAGTGGAGAAAAGAAGGTTAATAGGTTAAAGTGGACATGATGAATAATAATCAAAATTATTTTAATAAAATTGTGGTAAAGCAAAGGAAGGCATATAATATGCAAATTTTGACAGAGTGATGAAGAAAATGATTGGAAAGAGTAAGTGAGGAAAACAGTATAAAGACAGAGTGGGAAAAAAGATGGAGGGGCAACTTACATAGTGCTGGGCTTGCAGAAATTAATGCTGGTTTAAAACAGGCCTTCCTTTATCAGTACACAAGCACAAAACAGATCACACCTGCAGAAACAGGAAAGGAGAGATACTGAGGGGAGAAAGGAGGAAGGAGAGAGAGAGAGAGAGAGAGAGAGAGAGGTGAGAAGGAAGAAAGGGTGGATGGGCATGACCTTTCCCAATCTGGCCATTTAAAGTTTACTACGGTGGGTGTGCCAATCTGTGCTGCCCTATGACTCAGAAATCGCTCGCACACACACACACACACACACACACACACACCACACACACACACACACACACACACACAGAGTCAGCCACATAACATACAAAACATACAAAATACTCACATACCACATAAGGCATACTACACATTGCAGTGGTACAAATATTTTTTAACTGTATAATTTGATGTTAGAACTTTATGATGTTATATCATACCATCACGGGGCTAGTGGCTCAGAAATGCCTTCTCATCATTCTTTAAAAAATATAATTCTTTTAAAAAAAGAATAATGTTGTTACAATAAATGTTGATTCTCTGTTCCTAACAAGCCATACCTGTAATGCAGCTTAGGGTATTTTATTAAATAACATATAATGTTGTCTTTAGACAAAGCATTCTCCTTTACACACTCACATATTCCACCCCCCTACCACCACACACACATGCACACACTGGTTTCTTGGCTGTGTTTAGAGAAAGCCTGCCTGTGCCATCTGCCGTGTTTTATCAGGATCACTAAAGCCAGACAGACCTAGGTGTGGCATATCCTTTCATAGAGACATTCACATGCAAATAAATCCACATACAGTGCCAACACACAACCCTGTAATCAGGGCATACACATAGCAGCACCAGTGTGGATTATAATGTGGGCCCATGCATTTAACTATATGCTGATATTCACACACATACACACTCATACACACACGCACACACACACACACACACACACACACACACACACAACACACACAGTCCTTCCCTATCCAAAAATATAATTATTGATAATAAACTCTTATATAAAATATATACTGTATTAGCTGAATTTAAAAGTGAATGAAATACATTCAGCATTAAATGCCCCTATAAACGTACTAATTTATTTAAATTTGAACACAGTTGGCTAATACAGTGATGGTTTTGTTTGCTCCTCATAAATTTTTTATGTAATCGTTTTTTCAACTGTTATATTGCTTTTTAAACCTATGCCCATATTCTTGGGACAGGCGGTGAGTGTCTCCACATGCTACATTAAACAAAAGGTCAGGGGGTATTGAGAGTGGGTTGGCTTTTGGATTCTGATTATTATTTTTTTTGCTCTTCTTTCCACATTCATAGATAAGGCAGACTGTGTCAACGGATGTTATTCTGGCAGGGCGGGGTATGTGTCCTTTGTTAACCTAATAGCAAATGTAGGGGAGGGATACAGAGAGTCAGACAGAGATACAGATAAATAGATAAATAGATAGAGATAAATAAATAGAGAAAAGGAGGATAAATAGATTGTGTAATAATTTAAAGTAAGCACTGTCTTTAGAGAGAGAAATGCATAATAAACCCATAATAGACTTTTCACGAGTTCTCTCTCTCTCTCTCTATCTCTATCTCTCTCTCTCTCTCTCTCTCTCTCTCTCTCTCTCTCTTTCTCTCTCTCTCTCTCTCTCTCTCCCACACACACCACACCACAGACCACATACATACAAGTTTCTCTCTGGATTTTAATATTTAATTTTAAAATCAGATTTTCAGCACCTCTCTTCCTGTGTATTAGTGTGAGATCTATCAGAATAAAAAGCTAATGCACACTCCTGGACAGATGTTATTACACTGTCACCATTGACACTGGCTAATAAGTTAAGTGCTACTGCTTGGTTTTTGGTCAAAAAAATTTTGTTGTTACTTTTTGGTGATTTACTGATATAAAGAACAAATGTTTTCTTTTAATAACAGAATAGAATGCCTTTTTATTGGCACATATACATATACAAGTACAATACAGTGAAATTCATTCTTCGCATATCTCAGCATGTTGGTAAGCTGGGGTAATGTACAGCCACCATCATATTCACAAACAAAGGCATATTCAAAATAGGCTTACATATACATAGTATATGGTTAAACATATTGTATATATGTAGACAGTAGATTTGTGTTGGAAAAATTGTCTGTTACATTTGGGATATTTCCCTTTAGTGACGATTGAACATCAGTGAAACCCAGTGTAGGGGATCATGAACTTCCTTTTATATTCAGTAGCAAGGGGTTTGTTTGCTAACATTAGTAAGAATTTGCATTAAGCAGAAAAATTATAATTTAACAATAGTGTTCCCAAACAACAAATGTACACTGCACTGGATTAGGGCCAAACGTAGCTCAAAGCAGAGCTGGCGCAGTGTCTTTTTGCACCACGACCCAAATCCGGAACTGATCCGTTTTACGGATCTGCGCCAACACAGATTTAGAACTAGCCCAGGTTAACAAAGAATATTGTTACATCTGGCCCTAAACTGATTGAAGGTCAAAATGTTATTTTTAATATCTGGCCCAAATGTAGCACAAACCTGGTTCAGAAGCTGTGCAAACTGGATCCACATCCACGTCCTTTATGAAACCAAATTGTCAGAAGTTATGGTTTTGTCACCACAGCATTTTCTGCAAAAATTAATTTTTAACAGGCAAACATAAAACCACATACTTTTTACAATAAAAGTTTATAATGCGGAATTATGCTTTCAGTGGGGCATTAAGGAACAAACTACTCCTATTCATTATTGCTGTGATTATTAGCTGAACAGTCATGAGCTGAATGGTAATGCTCATGAGCTCGGTGATGGTAAATGCTCTTTACAACCACTCCCTGGGTCTGATGCCAGGTTAAACCATCTGATGACATGTTTGTTGATGTCTTTATTGTTAACTGGGTTCTTGCATGGTTCAGTGTACATAACCTTAATTAATCCTGACATGCAAGTGTATGCAAATGGGTTATCCATAGTGTAGTATACAAGGGGCATCATGTTTTTGGAAGATTTATGCCCATTATTACCAGCAATCTAACAGAACAATACCTCTGATTGAGGTATCGCTTTTAAAACATTTTAACGCTTTTAACTCCATTGTTATTTCAGAGTAGCTGGACTTTAATTTGCTCTTATTTATTCATTGTTAGCATTTCATATTCAGCACTTTGACTTGATTTAATACAAATTGCTAGAGCATTTTGCAATTTCTCTTTGGTGGGGAAGAGTCTTTTATATTCTACAGCAAAATGGGAGCGTTGTTCTCCATCACTGTTCTACATTCTGCTGTAGCAAGCACATTTTGGAGAGAGATGCTATAAGTTGACCTCGGTATAACAGCTCCTGCTTGCAGACCCACTCATCCACACACCACTGCATGCACTCTCCCAAACGCCACCAGTAGCATAAGAGATTCCTGAAATAGAAATAAAGAATGGAAGAGAGAAAAGGGAGCTGCTTTGGCTGTGTCGTAAAGAAGTTTTCAAAGTAGGTCACAGTTGTGTTGATTAATGTTGACTGGTATGTCTCACTAGTGGTAGGGTAGAGGTGTGTGTGTATGTAGGCGTGTGTGTGTATGTGTGTCTACAGTTATAAAAGCCGTTTTATACCGGGCTCAGACAATGGAGATACAATAATGGGAAACACTTTACTGGAGGGCAGGTTTCAGAAGACTCCATGACACCTACATAAGCCCTTCATGACAACTGACATAAACATTTTATTCCAATAGGCGTCAACTGTCATAAAGGCTAACGTTAGATAGCTAACTGACATTAACCGATAACTAATTTGGCTATCATTAGCTAGCTAATTAACACCTGAAACACCAACTTGTGGTTAACAGTTAGTTTACTAACTGTATATAATTTATAATTACTCTTTGTTTACAGTAGTATACTGGCACTGTTGCCAGCATGTTACTGTAACTAGTCCATTACAGTAAGCTTGCTGCAATTGTTGTTACAGTTATTTACTGATTATTGTAATTAGCCCTTCTGGTATGATTCCTAAGTTATAAGCAATATTTGAGTGAGTGAGTGAGTGAGCGTGCGTGTGTGCGTGCGTGTGTAAGCATGTAGGCTAAGTTGTCTGCCTTTTGCACTTATGTTCGTCCGTTAAGCCACAATACAGTAGTTTAATAAACCATGTTGTAATTTACTGTTCTTTACAAATAAATTGTAATATACTGTAATTTTGACATCACATTAAATTCCTATGATGCAACACATTACAGTTTTGTACTATGTTACATGTTACATTATTTTTCAGGTCATTATACAGTTAGTAACTATATAAAATACAGCAATGGTTAACAGCGTACAGTATACCATTTATAAAATAATGTAATTTTTCCCATCAACAAACTTTTTACAAAAGTTTATAAAAGTTAATTTATTCATTAATCATCATTCAGTAACTTTAATTTTTCTGTATTTTCTCACACTTCCGCCCAACCTGGTGCTACTTGTGCCAAGCTGAGGCTTTGCCCAGAATGGAGTTTGGTCTGCGGGGTTGCAGCTAAATGTTACTCTCTGTCAGGGATGTTATCAGCAGAGCTATTTTACTTTTCTGATCATTTTGGTATGTTTTTGTAGAAAAGAGATCAGGAGAGAAAGAGGGAGGGACAGCAGTAATTTATAGCCAATGAAGGATAGTGGCCCCAAGCCTTTAAGAGGAACATTGACACACACATACATACACGCACACACACATAGCGGACCAGCATGGTGACTCATGTTAACACCCAGACAGCCTGTGCAGGATCAGAATCAGTCTCTTTCACACTGGCCGGTGCACACACGTACACTTCCACTTCTTACCTCATGCTAGTTTTGGATTTGCTTGGACTACACAATGACACACACACACACACACACACACACACATCCTCCCATTCTCAAGGTTTTTAAAGCGCAATTCTATCTTTCACAAAGGTTAAAAGAGCCTTAACTCAGTCATGTCTCAAGTTGTGTGTGTGTGTGTGTGTGTGTGTGTGTGTGTGTGTGTTACTCTTTGTCTTCCTGTCAGTCTGTGTTTACCTCTGTTAAAATGTCAGCTTTTCTTCTCTGACCTTTCTCTCTACCTGTTGTAATGGGTTGGGCCTGACGTGTAATGCTGTGCTGTCGGAGCCTGATCCATTATGTGCCTTATCAGTGATTTAATATCAGACATTTTCACTTCTCTCTTTGAAATGTGTATGGAATGCCATGTCACAAAATTCTGTTATTTTGACATTACAATGGGTACCTAGGGAGTTTTAAAAAAGTTTAAAAGAGTTTGAACTAAATCTAAATTATTATTATTTTTTGTTTGTTTTACATTTAATGATACCCATGGGAGTTTTCTAGACCAAGGTGTAAAATGCAACAACAATTTCAACAATAACAAACAATTTATTTCTCTATTTTTCTCTGTCTGTGGTAGATAATGAGGGTGGAGAAGTGTCTCCTCCTGTAGGCGCTGGCGTGGACAGTAACAGTTGGCATTTCCGGTATGGTCCAGGCCCTGGCATGCCCCCTCAGCATCTAAAGCCTGGCGAGGTCCCACCTGAAGCCTTCATTATCCCTGGCTCTCCTGCAATCATCTCCATCAGACAGGGGCAGGACGGCGATGACAAGAGCGACTTCATCACCTTCGGAAAGAAAGAGGAGGCCAAGAAGAAGAAAAAGAAGAAGAAGGAGAAGGAAAAGAAGGACAAGAAGGAGAAAGGGAAAGATGACGATGACTAGAAGGAGGGAGTTTTTTTTAATGTTGTTTTATAAGACAGAGATCTCAACAGGAGTCTGCATAATAGAACCAATTAATAAGGACATGGATGAGGAAATATTAGATCATTTTTAATTCCTTGTCTTCATTTAGATCTAAAACAAACATTTCATGTCAGTCAAGTTGCCTGAGTCGACATGAAGTCTTTAATTACGATCTTTGAACTGGCTCTGTCTCATGCTATCAAACTTGGCTTTACATAACTCAATTAACTTTGATGATATAATTGATAAGTCTTTAAAGAAAGAAAGAGAGAGTGAGAGAGAGAGACATAAAGAAATAGGCAGATTTCTGTTGACATCTCTGTCTTATTTATCATTGTGGTTTTAGTTTTCTGATCTTTTCAGAAAGGGAGGCAAAATCAGATTTAAGAAGGTTGAAAGCAGTACACCACTTCTGATTAACCAGAGACTTATTGGAGAAAAAAGAAGATAAAAAATTTGCAGGGGAAAAAAAAAGCTTTGAGATTGGATGTGGGGTATGTGCTGGTGTAAATATGTCAGGCAAACAGATAAGTTGTCTGTAATGCTGTAAAGTAAAACACTGTTTTACTGTAAAAAGACAATGCTAAACTAATGCTTCTGCTTGCTCTGCTCTATGTCTGTGTGTCCACAATGGAGAAGTATCTCAAACCAATAAGGAACATATGGACACACTCACCTGACATCCAGAAACAAAAGAAAAAAAGAAAAACAAAACAGTGTTGGATGGTAAAATGCAAACACCTTTGGTTCATTTTGTTTACCAGCACTCTTTCCCAGCCTTTGTACGTGTATTATCTAAAAAATAAATAAATACAAATTTTAAAAACCTACCCTAGCCCCACAAACACATACACAAACACACACTCACTTATACAGGGTCAAAAATCAGCACTCCACTAGTGCAGTAGGCCCCCTGGCATCATGACTATTTTTGGTGTCTTTTGAGGGAGTCAGTTTTGCCTTGGAAAAGTCAAGTATGTAATGAAGCACAGGGCAAAATTAGGGGAACTAATTTCTGGAAAAAGCTGGAAACTAAAGAGCAACAAAGACTGGGTTTAGATAAGTGCATGTAATGGCGATTGAGCTACACAAGCAGGAAAGAATTGTTATGTGTAATAAAGGAAACCTGTAGGTAGTGTTGCTTAGATGGGTAGCTGATATAGTTGTACTATACATGTAAAAAAGAAACGGTGTTACCACTGATGTACAACCCTCCTATCCCCTAATAACTTCCCATTTTCAGTGGCCTGAAAGCTTATGCTCTGAATGTTTGGTATTGCTGCCCTTGAGCTTATTTTCCTTTAAACCTTAAACTTTGACCTGTAACCCTGTTTTTGTGCCTGCTTTACCAACTTATATGAGCATGTGGTGTGTGGATTTTGTCCTGTACAAAACACCCTTGCCTTTCTGCTTGGAAGGCTAAGACATGCTCAGCAAAATTAAATAACAAATTAGGCTGATTCTTGAGTGTTGTTTTAACAAGAAATTGTGTTGTTTAGGATCTGGTTTTTCAAGCTTTAATTGATCTATATTACATATGTACAGTCCATATTTTGCTCTCTCTGTCTGACTCTCTCTACCCTGGATTTATGCTCTGTTCTGTTCTGAATGTTGAATAGGCAAGCTCTAGTCATTGTGGTATGCTATTAAGTAATGCCTGATGATGCCTAGACATGGTCAGGGGTTGGCCAGAGCAGGCCATGATGCGGATTGGCAAAAGTACTGAATTTTTTTGTTTTACTTATTTGAAATTCAGTTTATTCCCAGTGCTTTGGATTAAAAATTAGACTGAGAATGTTATTGAGTAACTGCAGTACAAAACCTACTAGATAGAATGGGGTGACTCAATCCCAGACTCCAATCTCTGCACTGTTGTCTTTTCAGTGGAGGGAAAGCTTCATGCTTCTGCTCCGGTAGATCCCTCCCCTGTCTGTCTACACTGTACAACCTCATGACTCAAACTAATGTCCCAATGGCTCAGCTGTGACTGCTGCATGACCTAATCAGAAGGAAACTCTTACTATATAGATATATATATATGAATATAGATAGCTATAATTTTGCTATTTTTGTTTATGATTTGTATCCATTACACGCACAGGAGATTTGTGTATGTACTGTCTCTGCCAAGCCTTTGCATAATGGTATTCTCTCCACCCACTCAGAGTGTACATCTACCATGTTACTAAACCTTCTACATATTTGTAACTGCTTTATAGTGTGATGCCCTGAAGCTCTTGCTCAATCCTTTCTGTTCTTTTAGTTTTGTTTTTGAGAAACTAAAGTGAAGAAAAAAAAAACACATTTGTGTATGGCTTTGACATACTGATCTAACACTGTATTATTGTAACTAAATTATTACGTATGAAAACACTATCTCTTTTCCTTCACCCTTCCCTTTGAAGGATTAAAAAGCTTAAAGAAAATGTCCAAAAAAATCTGATGTAAAATACAGTATATGTAGTGTATGCTTGTACCTAGTGAGCGTTTATACCGTCATTCTTTCTCATTGTTTGGTGGTGGTCAGTAGGCGGCGATGCGCTGTCTAAATGGGCAGGGATCATCTGTTGTAAAACCTTCTTTTGTGCACCTGCTCATCAAACTGTAACAGTAAAGTAGTAAAATCCATTTCTTTATTTCTCTTTTTTATTTCATTTTGATTAACAAGGTGGTACTGTGTTTTGTTTATAAATCACCAAAAGAAAAATAAAGTTTTTTTTCTTAATAATGTGACAAATTATCTACACCTTGTCTCCTTCAGTGAACAGACATACAACCAGTTTCTTAGGATTCTTACAGGTAGACAGAGTCACAGTGCATAATGTCAACAACAGGCTGTACCAGAGACACAAGAGCAGACAACCAAGCTGCTTGGATAGATTCAAGCAGAGAGAAAAATCAGCGATATCACCCCCATTTGCATATCCAATTTTTGGTTCTTAACACAGAAGTGTCAAACTCGGGTCATTCAGCAAAACTTTGAAATGAACATTTGCTTATTTGTTGTTGCACAAACACAGAAGCTCAAACTAAATTTCAAATGGACAGACCCCTGCCTTATGTCTCAAAGGCTTGAAAATGAACATGTTTGAAATGGCATGATTTCCCTATCTGGTATGGCCAATGTTAAACTTAACGTATCTATAAGCTATTTTTCCAAACAAATCCATTTTCTTAAATGCACCATGACACTGTTTTTTTTCTTCATTATCTTGCTTTCTATCTCTTTCATTATTTATGTCTCAAACCTTACCTATCCATCCTTAGATCAGTTCTGGCATGCAATCAGAGCAGCTCAGTGCGGCAGTACCATGATGAGTGAATCTCTGAGGCTGTGTCTCAATCCCCCCACCGCTCCCCTCATCCATTTCAACTGTTATTTTCTCCATCCACACTGATAATAATAAGGATGGTCAACCACTATTAAGGGAGTGCTTTTATAAAGATTTTCTGGACTCGTGCTCTTCTCAGCTGTGTCTGCTACAGGTGATAATGCTAGTTTCGTTGGTACTTGTCTCTCCCAACCTTTTGTGTGCTCTCTTAATTAAGGTGTCTGTGCTACTTTGTCTTTCTGTGACCATCTGTTCTATTGCACCCGACATCTGTGGGTGTATGTGCATGTGTAAGGGAAGGAGGGGAGGGTTCCTATGATAATTATGTATGGCAAAAAAAACAACACCCTAACACTTTATTTTCTGTGTGTGATCCAGCAGACAGTTTCTATGGTTACTGCAGGGATAGATCAGATCGCTATAGAAACCGTCTCCTAGTTTGAGCTACTCAACAGGAGTGGAAGTGGAAGTGGGAGGGATGGGAGGTTAACTGTCCTATAATATCTGACAGATTTATGGAGTTCACTGAAGTTCTTTCTCTTCCTCTCTCACTCACACACATGCACACACATGTGCACACAAACTTGCAATTATACCTTTGTAGGGTATTTCCAGTGACTTGTGTATTAACATACTTAATTAATAAGACCTCTCCTTTGCCCCAAATGGTTAATGTCATAGTAATTCCTAGCTATTATTTTGTTAAAGCTTTCATCACCTTCTCAGGGTATGTAAATAGGATTTACTATGCAATTATGTCAACAGAGAAAGAGAAAGAGAAGGATGCAAGCTTGCTAACATAAAAAAAAAATCCTTCAGTAAATTTTCAATTCACCAGAATAAAAATGGCTACAAAATTTCTCCTACAAACAAACATGAATTGTCTACTTTAGTTAGTTGGCTCAGATTAATTATTCTTATTAGTATTATGCACTTTCCTTCTAGTTTTTAAGTCTAATTAGTTAGAGCCAACTAGTGAAAAATAAATAAAATAAAATAGCCCACCCCAAATAAGTTGTAGTCCTTCAAAATTTACTTCCCTCTTCAAGATGCATTATCAGGAGGGGGTTTTGTCAGTGTTCAAAATGCGCTGGAGAACAGGCGTCTAGGTACTGTATGTCTACAACAGATGTATCAGTGTTTACTTATTTATTTATTTTTTAACTAGCAGTGCAACACTCATGCTGGCTATCTATTCAGGCTTAAAGAGACACTAAGGCCACTCCTGTTTTTTAGCCACCAACAATGTTTGTAATGTTTTTACGGCTTTAATCTTTGGCGAATATGAAGGATCACTAGTGCTTTACTATTTACTATCCAGTGGTTCCATACCATCTGCACATGACAGCGGAAATTGAGATTCATCAGAGCAGGCAATGTGTTTCTAGTCTTCTGTTGTCTAGTTTTAATTAGCACATGCTGACTGTACTCTCACCTCCCTGCTCTTAATTAACAGAGGTAACAGAAGTAGTCTTCAACTTCTTTAGCTCATCCGCTTCTTGGTATGATGTGATTTGTATTCAGAAATGCTCTTCTGTGGGATCAAGTGGCATGTTGAAAAATACCTATTTAATAATGAGGATTATTGTTGTTGTTATCATTATTATCATTATTACTATAATTTTAAACAATTTAATTATGATTGAGTATTCAGAGAGTTTGTATAGAGTCTTGATAAAAAACAATTGTCACCAAAGCAGTTTAGAATCTTGGGGGAGGGGAGCATTTGCCTTTGTAATGGCAGATTAGCTCCAGCTCTCTCTGATTTCTAGAACATTGTTTATAGAATTCCTTGTGCAATTCCTCCTGGTCTTGAGTTCAGCTCAGAACAGGATCTTTGGAGCTGTGCTTAGAGGAGTTTGATGAAAGGGTCCTGTAGAGTCTGGGTGATTGAAGCACGTGATTTGGTAGTGCTTGCTAAAGGGCTCACAGAGCCATCCTGCTTTTCAGCCCCAGTGACTCAGCACATGCTTCCTACTGAGGCAGCAGAGACATGCTGAAGGCAAAATTAATGGCTGCCATAAATCAGGACCAATGCGGCCATACCGCAATTTATCAGGTGCCGCAATTGGAGTATGAAACCCCAGGTTAGAAATTTCATTCTGACACACTTTCAATCAATCAGTGCATTTGCATCAGAGAGGACAGATAGAATACCGGAAAGCTGTTTGTGGTTATGGTTTTTGTGGTTATGGAAGAAACAGAAGTATAAATATCTGACAGCTCCTGCAGCAGTAGCACAGAGTAAATGACCTTTCCCCCAGACACTCACTTCAGGCCTATTTCTAATCAGGCATGTAGAATCCTCTGGCCTAATTTACTCAGTTAAACATAGTAATGCCAACTGTTTGGTGAGGAAAGTACTTGATCCAATCAGCTTTGAGTAACTTTTGCTTAAAAGCATTAAATGAGGCAGAACCACTGGCGAAACACAGTGAGTGCACATGCGCAGTGGTGCCCTGAGGACGCGCTCTAAGGGTTAGTAGCCTACAGCACAGGATGAAAGTATTTTACGCTACAGCAAAGTCACCTCACGGTATGATTCCCCACAATATATGTATTAAACTACATATTCATATAGCTGGACTTGTGTTAACGTATAAAACGAAATGCATTATTTTATGTTTGGGGGGTGTGGTGGATTTTTGTAGTTAACATGATGAATAATCAACATAAACATATGAAAAATCAGTATACTCAGGGGACATAACCCCATAATTTTTAATAAGAAATGAGTTAGCTTGAAGACAATGGTGTAACCTTAAATGTGGAAAAATCAATATAACTAAGGGCCTTTTGTCCTATGATTTTACTGTGCATCTCTGACCTCGAAAAACAACGGAACAAAGTCTAGAAAGGGAGCTGAGGAACTGACTGATACTGGCTTATCTTACAAAACAACATACCAGGTTGGACACAATGGTGGAAAAAAAACAAGAATTAGTTTCAGGCCAATTATTTTTTTTTAAATAAAGAAGAGATAAAGGCGAGGGATGAAGTCCCATTTGATCCTCTGTTACTCAGGAGGATATAAAAAAAGAAGCCCTTCATTCAGTTCCTCAGTTCTCCCCGGGGACAACTCAGCTTTATTGTGGTGTCTTTTTGATCCTCAATAAACGTGTAAATTTTTCTGCTACTCTTGGTGTTGATGATTGATTTAATTTTCAGGGCCTGAGGGCAAGTGTCTTTTTCACGACAAGAGCATCGAAGGACCGCCCTAAACGGAAAATACGTCATTAGTTGGCTTTTTCCGTTTGGTCTAAACATCTGGAAAAGCCCGTAGAGGCGTATGCCTGCCACTTTTTGAAAGTGTAGTCTGTTAAAAATCTTTTATAAAGAAACTGATAGACGCTTTCGAAAAACATTTCTTAAACTGTATTCACGGTGTTTCTTAAGGTTGCGTCTAACAAAATAATTCCTGCATGATAAAACTGGCGCTTGGACGGCTATAAATGAACACGGCACGAGCGAGTTTCTAGCAGTTTCTTTTGTGTCACACACAGCGACGTGATCACATTATTGTATAATGAATGTATTTACAGAAAACTACATCATGATATTGTGGAATATGTGAATATAAAGTGACGCTTTATACGAACGAGCTGTAGCTCATTATAATAATGGAGGATTTAATTAGGCTGCGGGGTCGCAATGTTTTTTTTCTTCTAACGGGCTCCCAGTAAAGACGTCATGCAGGTGATGTAAACCATAGCAACTACATTTTAAAAGACTTCCAAAGCGTCCATCATTCCGTGATTGCTGGAAGTGTTTTGAAGCGCTGATGTGGGTTTAAACGCTGGTTAAGCGGGTGCATATATGTTTTCTGTAAAACACGTTTCATACAGACCACTAAAACGGGGTCTGTGCTAAATTACCTTTGAACAAGCATTTAATCTTAATGGCGTCTGTGCACTTAGTATAAAGTACAGAGCTTTTCTATTTCTGCACAGCCTATAATTATTCCGTGCTAATTTTCACACAAATATGGCATAAGCATACAGTCGCACAGTTTCACAGACACACACCCACTCACTCATTCTCACACACACAGACACGTCTCCCTTTCCCTGATGGTCATTTTTAACTTTCCTTCTAATGTTTTATGGCATGGCAGTTTAAGTGGCATGGCTTGTGCAGCATTTATCCGTGGAAATACACACATTACTTTGTGCACATACTACACATTCATGTGATTATACACATGATACATGCACACAACTCACGCCGTTGATGTCTCCAGTGGTCCTTTACATAGATTCGTTACATTTTTCTCTCTATCACACACATACACACACTCAAGGCTGAATTATACCTCTCTGTCTGGGGAATCTGTGAACATGTGCGGGCGTCGTGCGCAGACGTTTGCATAAATGTCTGCCAACATGCATGAACATAATGTAAACATGCGCGCTAGAGTGCCATATGTACCAAACCAGAATGTATAGAAAATGAAGAAAAAGTACTAGACGTGATAAAGAAGAATTGGGTGGTTTACACTGTTCGTGCAGCTCATTTGTGGCAATATTATGCTGAAATGTCTCACATTGCCTTACATTTTTTCATGCACACTTCTGAAAATTCCCTCCAAGTATTCATTGTCACGGCACAGTTTTTGTAGTGTTTTAAGGTCGTATTTGTGCTTATAACATCACACGTCTTCTACCAACCAATCCTCAAACTGCTCCATTTAGCTTTTGCGCTGGTACACCTCCCCGCTCAACCAATACGTGTTTTTTGGACGCACACACTGTGTAGATGAGATTTTGGACACACACACACACACACACACACACACACACTGTGTAGATGAGATTTTGGACACACACACACTGTGTAGATGAGATTTTGGACACACACACACACACACTGTGTAGATGAGATTTTGGACACACACACACACAAAATGTGTAGTTAAAATTTTGGACACACACACACACACACAGTTACCCATAACCTCTTCTCTATGTCTCGATACTTTGCAGAAGTATAAATTATGTGATGTGCGTGTGTGTGGCTGGCTGGCAGAGATTCTTTGTTTTTCTGGAAAAGCAGCAAATCTACATGTCAGCCCTCCACTGTCTCTCTCGCTGTAATTCAGCCCAGCTGTGGGGAGAACACCACCCTTCTCACTGCTCTCCTTCCTTTCACCTTTTTAATCATACCTCGCCCCATTTTTTTTCCATCTTCTCCCTATTTTACATCCTTTGACACATTTTTTTCTCTGTACCGTTGTCTCTCCCTCTGTCCCCCTCTCATGTTTCTGCCTGCCAGTGCAGCTTCCTCCTCTGCGCTACAGAGGAAGTCACAGCATGTGTGTGCTCTCCATCATCCTTTCTCTTGCCTGTATTTAACAGCCACTCTTTTTCCTCTGCCAGGAACAAGCCTCACTCATTTACTCCCACATCTCTGTGTATGTGTGGGTCGGCTGTGTGGCCTTTGGCCCTGTTTAATGGGCACAGTGCCCTGTTATAGCTGGCACCAAAGCTGCCCCTTACTGTGTCCTGCAGCACATAACTGCTGGCGGCGTGGTGTGGTGTTGTGGCAGCGGCTGCTGCTGCTGGGCAGTGCTGGCACTCCCATAATGCCTTGGGCTCACTAAGGGGTATGTTAAGCTGGCCGAAGTTCCACCATGATGTTTTCCTAACATCCTCACACCGTATGTGAAACACAAAACCTAAGGGTTGGGGCTATTGCCACGGCTCGACCGAACTGGTCTTCATGTGTTCTCTACATACAGCATGCTCTCTTTGCGCCATTTTGTTGAGGTTGTTATTATTGTTGTCACGCATAGATGCACAAAGTATCTGCACGATGAATTTCAGAAAATTAAATCGGTTTGTGAGACTTCTCACAGTGCAAACCAGCTGACCAAAATTTCAGACTTTTCAGAAATGTAACCAATCGTCCCACAGCTCAATCGGGGATCATTTGTTAATCGGCAGTTAATCAGGCATCGCTACACTGCACATCAAACAACAGCAGATAAAGCTGAAGTTCGTCTCGATGCTGAAGATTAACCAGAGACAAGCAGATTGGGTTTAAAAGCGGGCTCTAAGTGTACAGTGTATGCCCGAAGAGTCATGACGGTGGACTGCTGGGGGTACTTTAGATGTACTGTATATCAAGTATGAAGAGATACGCAAGAGTGTAGTGATGTAGACAATGTGTTTAGTTGGCGGGAGTAAGAATAGTGATTGAAATCGATTTAGTGACTTGGAGAGATTAAAGGCAGTCGGCAATGATTAAGCCTTACTCGGCATTATTGCTTTTCCCCCATGAACACAGCAGGGGCTCCAGAGGTCACATGGCCACACGACCACACGCTCTCAGTGGAGGGCTGCTTGGCCTCAGTCAGTGAGTAAATGAGGATGAAATCACCCAGGTTTTGTTGGTATGTGTTTTAATGCTGTTGTGTTGTATTAGTAGCAGCCATTGGTCAGATGATAGAACTGAATTCAGAACGACTTAATTTTATATACGTTGTTTAAAAAAAAGAAAAGAAAAAAGATTTTCCCTGTTGTATTCTGTACTAGACTTTAGCATCCTGTTATTACTGCCTGACATTATATTTTACCCTCAGGCAGAGTAACTGAGCTCCCCAGCAGCGTTTCCACAATGCGAGCTATATGAATATACTCAGCATTTACTCTAGCATTTAATCACAGTTCAGTTATTTATCATTTGCCATGTTTTTCACTAAATGATGCATCACTCTAAATGCTTTATTGATGTTATATCTGTTTATTTAATTGTATTCCTTTTTTAGTTTATTTAAATTTTTCTTCCCATTTATCTGCATATATATATATATATATATATATATATTTTTTTTTTTTCTTCTTCTTTTTTTTGCATGCATCTTTTCTAAAGCATGCTGCATTTTAAATGTAGCCTATAAAAGGTGCAGTGTATATATTAAGGTATTGTTATTTAGGAGCATTAAGCTGCTGCTTTCTTCTGAGTGGGAGTCTATAATATCTCTATATCTCCAGGTTGCGTTAGTGTGCTACGAGGCCGCTGTACCTTAGTGCTCTGGCAGTAAAGCAGCTTTGGGCCCTGTGCCATCTGCTTGCACAGATTGTGATGAGAGGAAACACAGGCCCTCTTGCACTGGCATTAGCAGGATCCTGTGATAATGAGCCTGAAGTCAGCCTCTCTTTAATATGCAGCCTCCGCTCGCTGTGCAGCAGACAGAGGGTGTGAGCGTCAGAATGCAGATCAGAGACGAGAGCTTTGCCACTGAAGCAGAAGTGAGTTGTAAAAGGGACCTGTAACGAAGGGGTTTAGTCCCCACCTATTGTTAGCCCTTTTAATCACTTTCCCCCTCTGCAGCTGTAAAAGATTTTAACAAGGGTTTCTATTGCATTGTTTCTTTTATACTTCATCAATTTCACCGGCCGCGTTCTGAGTGTTTATAGTGAACTTTCGTTAAGGTGTTTTATCACTGCTTTTATGTCAAGTGTCCATGCTTTTTGACGAGTGAGAGAGAGAGAGAGAGAGAGAGAGAGAGAGACAGCCCATTCATGCTGTTGTATTAATGGACTCTTTTCCTGAGTGCAAGTGCAGTGCTCAGCATTTTAAAGCACTAGCCTGACCTCACACAGATGAATTAGTGCTGCACAATTATTTGTATTTAAATCGTGATCATCTTTTTTTGCCTTCCTCAATTAACATAATCAACTGTAATATTGGGGAGCTTGGCTAAAGTTAATGGGCTAATTGGGAAACACTGCATATCAGCTTTTATCGACTTAAATTATTGCATTAAATAACGAGCTTTAGCACCATTCTGTGGTGGCGTATTTATTCATTTGTTTTAATATTTACAAGAGGGTTTACAAGGACTCAATTACTGCCAGTTATTTTCATTGAACGATTCATACAAACAAAATAATATAGGCTTGTAAAATGTGAAAGAAACGGCTCTGTTCCGTTTATTTAAAATGATAAAGTGCAATAAAACTGTTTTGTTCGTAAATTGGCTGAATAATTGGGATAATCATAATTTCAGTATTGAGCAAAATAATCACTTTATTGTGCGACTCGAGGATGACTAGTGTTTCTCAGTGCCTCAATCTCTTTCGGTGGCTCACAGTGAACTTGGTCACCTATAGTCAAACACCAGAGTCAGTGATTAGACATGACCGATTCCCCGGCACCAATAATGTGAATATCAGTGTCAGGGTTCTCAATGTGCTCAGGCTGTGCAGTTCACCTCTCTTCATAACGGTGAGCTCTATATATCCCTCACACTGTGTGTTCACCCTAGCGAGAGACGAAGCGGCGGATGGCCATTTATTTCCTAAGGCAGTGCGTGACTGAGCGCTGCCATTCTCACCACAATGACGCCGTCTCAGGGTGACGAGCGACAGGTCGAATTGTGGCTTTCCCAACTTTATGCAAATTAGTTATGACGTGTTGAAGTGACAAATCCGAATGATTGGGTTCAGCAAGTTCCTCAGACCAGTCGTCTGGCGTGAGCTGTCTGATGTCCCCCATCCTCTCCCAACCTTTAATGAACCTCCATGTGAATTTTCAGCAGCACTCGGCTCAGGTTAGAGAAAAATGTATAACGCCGTTTCAGTTCCTTTTTTTTTTTTTAGCACAGATAGCAGCACGACAACAGCCAGGAGCCTAGCAAGCTTGATTGTTGCCAAATTAAAGCAGTCAAAGTACGCCTCGTATTTATTGTTCGTTTCTTTATCCTGATAATGACTAGAACAACATTTGACAACACCAACAAGACCATACCCGAAGCAAAAACACTGGGGATGGCAGCCAGCAGCAACAGCGTGACCGTGAATAAATAAATTATGTATACTGACTGTATAAGAAAGAGGGAATAAACAGATGCAAGCGTGCCAGTGTGATGTATGTGTGCCAAAGTATGGATATGTCTATGTAAATGTGTGCGCAAGTGTGTTTGTGTATGTGTGCAGCACTGGCATATACCTCACCCCACACACCCACTGCAGCTCTTCTCACCATGTTCTGCTGCGGTCCGTGGTGCGGATGATGCACAGGGTGAAAAGAGAGAATAAGGTGGTTGTTAAATGGATGTATTGGGATGCTGCCACTCGGTCCAGTGTGTGTGTGTGTAATGAAGTATGTATGAATTAGGGGTTGCGTGTATTTAAAATATTGACATTATTGAGAAGAGAAAATGAGAAGTGAAAATAGTGTGTGTCTATAAGGAAACTCATTTTAAAGCAGGAGTACACGATTGGATAGTCAATGAAGTAGTGGTCACGACACCCTCAGCCCACAGGAGACAAACTGGAGGTGATGATATTGACTTGTCTTCCAAATTTGAACACAGGTTGAGTAAAAGTAACAAAAATAGTTCAGGTCTAATGACTATCTGATGTTTTTCCATTGGGGAATTAAGTGGGGTGGAATCTGACAGGTGACCAGTCATTTTCTATGCAAGTGTGTGTCACGGAGCTGCCATTCCTGCGACAGCGATAAGCAACACGACGACAGGTGACGAGCGACAATGATTAACTCCCAGTAAATTCCTCTGACCAATCCTATGGTGCTGGTTGTCCGATGCTCCCTCAATTCTCTACTCTAACAACTTCACCTGCTTCCCAGGTTTCGCTCCCATTCAACAGTGCTTAAAAATGGAAGAAGAACTTATAACTGCAGTTTGATCTCATGTCTCACGGCTTCACAAATGTGCTGTTTGTAAAAAGAATAAAACCGTTGACAGGAACAATCTTGAACAGTCTACCAATAATGAAAATGGAGGGTTCTTCTCTCCTCTCTTTTTCATGTAAAGACAAAGTCATACTCCACAAAGCATCTAATGTCACCTCACAAGTTTTGACATTTCATAAATCCTCCACAATTGCTTTATTAAAGATTTATGCAATGCTTATTAATAAGTTATGAAGGCCAAATGTTGGTAGCCTTCAAGTCTAAAGTTTAACAACACATTTTAATCAGAAGTAACAGGGTGATGAGTATAAATTATACAGTAGTCTGTATACGATTTGCCTGCTGCCACCACTTTGTCTGAACTTAAAAACAGCTGGACAGGCCACGCCCACAAGCGAGAACAGTAACGGTTGCTACACGCCCACAAGAGAAAAACTGGGAGTGACATCGGTGATGTGTGTGTGTGTGTGTGTGTGTGTGTGTGTGTCACATCTCTCCTCCATTAGAGAAAGCTGATTAAAGTTGGATTTTGGTGGTGTATGTAGTCCAGATGATTATAGCTGTCTCTAAATTTAGGCTAGGCTGAGGGAAGTCATCGTGCAGGTAGATTTGAGAAGTAAACATTTAATTATAATTGTCTGAGAAAGGGAAAACTCTTGTGAGGGAACAAGACACACGCACGCACACGCACACACACACACACACACACACACGCACATATACACACACACACACACGCGCACTCTCTGCGGCTTTAGATCTCCTGACTCCACTGGAAAATGAGAGGCTACAGTAATCCTCCTCTCACTCAAACTAGGCCTTCCTTCTTACAGAGAGGTCAGACGGCGTGGCCCAGTAAAGAGTCTTATCCAGTTTCCTCTGTGGCGTGTGTGTGGCCCCGTGTCACGGTGTTACTGCCTCACTGTCCTGCTTCCTCACTACACTAAATATAGCATTTTCTGCTACACTGGGCTAAGAATCCTGCCCACACGTCCTTTCTGGCCTTTGTCTAAATATCATTCACTTTTCTAACCCCTTCTCGAGTATATCCTCGAGCTGCTGTGGTGCGGTGTCCACTTATTAATAGCTGAATCAGAGCAGTTATTACATGCCCAAGTCTCACTGAGTGTATGTGTGCTGAGTGAGAGAGAGAGAGCGAGAGAGCTGTGCACAGGCCTGTAGGGCTGGATTACACACTAATACCAAGGCTACAGCAACATTTGCTCAATTATTTAGATGGTAATGGAGGCAGAGAAGGCACTGACACCAGATAAATGAAATGTTGCTTGGACTCGCTGCCCAAGGTTCTCCTAGGGTTTGTTTTATGAATTCTGTGGTAAAAGCACGCAACTGAAGGCAGACCTCTGTAGCCGTAAACACATTTGCTCTATTCTTGCTGTAGAGGGGTCTCTGCTGCAGTGTTGCAAAATGTGTAAGCAATGACCGATGCAAGTGGAGAATTCAACTTCTAACCTGATGTGTGTATGTGTGTGTGTGTGTTTCTGACGCAGGGGGCCGTTTAGCGTGGTGAGGAGATGCATCAACAGAGAGACGGGCCAGCAGTTCGCAGTGAAGATTGTAGACGTGGCCAAGTTCACCTCCAGCCCTGGCCTCAGCACAGAAGGTGAGATACACACACACACACACACACACACACACTTCTTCTCATCAAAAACAGGATTTTCAAATGGTTCTCCTTGGACGGCTGATTCCGATTATACACATTGATGTGTGGCTCAAATTTGTTAACAGCTCAAAAAAGTCACTCTTTTATATTTAAAACAGACTTACTTAGTACTTCTTTAAAAAAATATTTTGATGTTTGAGCTCAGTGATGTCACTAAATAAGCTGCATGACTTTGGACCAATCACGTCCGAGATTAGCGGATGATGTCCTTCCTGGCTAGCTAACTAACGTTAGTGATGAAGGAAATCATTTGATTGTTATGGGGTATTTTGACAGGTTTGGCGATTGTTAAATAAACCTCTCAGAATGTAACAATGCAAATCAAGATGCTGAAAATCTCACTCGTGTTTACTGATGACGCTTGACTAGCAGTTAACTTGCTAGCCGATGCTAGGGATGTTATTTGGACGTTTCCAAACTGCGTATTCATGTACATTCATAGATCCTGGTAATTTTAATTAAGGTTAAAAGGTAGCGCTTTTGCGGGACGTTAAAACATTTTAAACTATTTATTATTCTACATAGATTTGATTTTATTGGTTAAAAATTACATACTCAGGGGTTCCAGTAAAATTCTCTGCATGCCAGTGTCTTTCAATCAGCAATCTGTAAAAATGCGTGGGCTGACATTTCCTGCAAATTGACTTGTCAGCCCTCAGAGCCTAGAAGGAATAGCATTTTTATTTGAAAATGAAGAATAGTTTATATTCACAGTATTGTGGGGAAGTTTAGGACACTACTGGGAGTAATGAAATGTTCTTTTTGAAATGAACAGGACGTCTCCGAGCTCAACAGTGTTCTCATTAGTCCGTCCTGTAGGTAGTGGAGTGTTGAGTTCAGCAGAGCCGTTTCTGTCTGCAGAGAGAGCGTGAGGAGAGCTGCTGATTCTACACTAGAACACACACACACTACACTACACACACACTACACACACACTAGATTGTAGACATGGCCATCAAAAACAGGATTTTCAAATGGTTCTCCTCACCCACACACGCTACACTACACACACACACACACACACACACACATCTGTCCTACTGTCTTGTAATGTTCCAACACTTTTAAGCCCTAACGTAACCTGCCCTTTCCCTAATCCTAATCTAGTCTAATTTTATATCCAACCGTGGTGAGGTTTTATAAATGCCTCAGGTTTTGTCACTGTAATGTTAAAAATAATGACGTGCTCGTCACTGGTGTGTGCAGTCCACACTAATTAGATCTGAATTATGTGTGAACTCTCATGCACTTGCTAACTGCGCGTGTACCAGTTGTTCTTGTGCTTTTGTGGGAATCTCCCTCTGGTATGCAGCGTCGGTGTTTCAAACACGGTCAAAGAGATAAATTTGTCAGTGTGAAGACTTGCAGAAAAAGTGTTAATGGAGAGCGGAATGTGAGGGGCTCGAGTCAAGAGCTGAGCAGAAGGCGCGTCGAGCAGCTAATCCAGCAAGGGGCTTTTGGGAACAGCTGACGTAAAGAAGCCGGGCAGAATGAAGGAGAGAGCAAACTGAAGCCGACAGCGTAGCCATGCACAGTCTGAATAAAATAAACAAAACGCAGGCCGGGAGGAATGCGGGAGTGCTGGACGGCTGATTAGGATAGATGCTGCTTTCTGCTTTTCTAGCACTGAGAATCGCATTATATCTTCTTGTAGTTAGTCTTGTATACTGTATAGCTGAATTGCTTTATCGTATTTTCAGTGTTGCACTTTTTCTTTGATAAAAGTGTTTGATTAATCTTTTACGCTGTTGTACTTCATTCCACACTTCTGCATCTTCATTTATTATTATTATTATTATTTATTTATTTTGCCCAGCACACATATCCCCTTGTGTACTTTGCTGCTGGTTAAAGGATGGACAATAAAGCTCAGCAATGCCAGATTCTGGCTCAGTCTTTTCATATAGCTCATATAGTGATGTATTATCCATTGATCACACTTTGCTTTTCACTGAAAGTCATTCTAAGGATAAAGCCGCTCAGCAATCAAGTGCAGCTCGATTGCTCTCCACTGGAGAAGAAATCTGTAAAAAACTCGACCAGCGCTTGTTTTTCTGCTTCCTACGGTAGCGGGGCACATTGGGTGTGTTTTTCTTTTCTCTCTGCTCAGTGGCCGAGGCTCTTGGATGCTCTCATTTTCATTCTCTCCATTCTTCAGGGTTGAATGAAACACTCAGGAAAGGTCTGCCTCCGGCGTCGGGTATGTTTCATAGACCTCTCTCTCTCTCTCTCTCTCTCTCTGGGGCACAAAAGATGGTGTGTGGTAAACAGTGAAGGCTTTTACTCAGTCTAGCGTGTCCTTTCCCTGACCCCGTTGCTCACCATGTGTTCTTGCTTGTTGTGAGCCAGCGTGAAAGCGTGGGGGACAGTAATCGAAATCTAACAGTAGTATTGACCTTAGAGGAACTGGCCTTCTATGTGGGACTAGTGTGCCCAAGTGGGAGGGAGAGCCTGAGAGACAGGGTTCTGTGAAGCCCAAAATCCATCCCTGCTCAACAAAACAGCCATGCATCAAGTCCTATAAGCACCATCATCCTCACTGATACAGAGGATTGGCCTCCCTTCTGGCTTCAAGATTCTTGGATTAATCCGTAATACATTTTTTTGTGATGGAGGATTTTTTGTGCACTTTACAGAGCAGCCCCGTTTGAGATATTTACAAAAAGGAATCCGTAGAATCTGCGAATATAAATTGAGAAGATATTTGAATATGATGTTTGTTCAGTGTGAAGATGTTTCTGAATCAGGAAATGATCACTGCACAAAACACCACACACAGAGAACTGTGTGTTAGGCCAGATGTTTTTTTTCTTTTTTTCTTCCATTTCACTCCGCCATATGGTTTGGTCGAAGCACTTTTATGCATCACTGGAGCTTGAAAATTTCTTGATCGTTTGTTTTAACCCAATTTGACCTCCAAACCTCTTATGACTGTGCATTAGCAAACATTTGATCACACATTTGCTCCAAATTCTTTGTGACAATATAACATCGTGGCACATGGTTTGCACCCTTCAGTCTCCCTTGTTGAGTCTTCATTAGCACTGTTTAAATCAGTGAGAATGTTTAATGCTGTTATTAGTGCCTGCGCCTCACGCTGTGGCGGTGGAGCTGTGTGCTCTGGGAGTACGGTGCCCGTGAGCAGCATCATTAAGAGGGACTAAAAGTTGACACTAAAGAGGTGGATTTCTTCATATTCACACTGAGGGATCTCCAGGGAGCCCAATTCAAATGTCTATGTAACTATGTGCTCTGATGGGACAGATTCCACCTCACTGGCTATTTAATTAACTCAACACTCAGCCACAATTAGACAGCTTCACAACGATCCGCTGCAGTCAGCCTATCTATCACTGAAAAGTAACTGAGAAAGCAGGAAGACACCCAACAGTTTGATGACTGCTATCTATTTGCCCCTCCATAGTGGATCCTTGCTTCTAATCACACTGAACCAGTTCAGTTTTATATTAGTTGTGCATGCAGGACATTTACAGCAATTGGCAGATCCCCATATCGAGAGAGCGTCTTACAGAAGTGCTTTGTGGTCTCCATGGAAAACATATCCTCGTGCTAGTGCAAATAGGCCAGGGACTGAAAATACTATTAAGCTAAAACCCTGTTGGGGAGTAGTTAGTACAGGTACAAAAACGTAATTCTTTTTGAAATTAAGTGCAGGTTTAGTGATTGTTTTAAGTGCTTAGTGAAGAGGTGGGTCTTCAGTCTTTGTTTGAAGACAGCCCACGACTGGGCTGTTCGGACTGCTAGGGGACAACTCGGCATGTGTTCAAATCACATTCAGCTAGTCCCCATATGTTGCCATGGCATCCTCTATGAGTTCAATTGCTTTTTTTTGTTTGTTTTTTTGTTATTGAAATATTGGTTTTGGTCATGATGAGTGTCTGAATTTGCCATAAAGACATTCTTGAGGCTTTGATGCTTCACACAGATTTCAGAAGCAGACATGGAGGAAAAAGACAAGACGAGCTAAAAGAAAGAAGTAAATTGAAGTAAAATTGATCCTCAGAGAGAGCTGGCTGGCCACAGCTTCTAAAAAAAAAACCAAAGCTGACATTTTGTATTGTTTCCTCTTACTTTTTGCTCTTTATGGAGATGAAAGAGTGTAAAGTCCTCTGCTGTTTAGGCATGCAGCAGGCTGCTGTGTGGCCCAGGGCTCCTGCTTTCCACCATTTAAGAACACTTGCTCCACTCCTTTTCCCGGCTGCCGATTATGGTCGTTTCCTAGTGTTCCTCACCAACAGGAGCTGGACACAGCATGATATTCTCACTTCTGTTCATCAACACATCTGTGGCTCACAGCAACCTGCCTATTTAAATTTGATACTACTCAAAAATCTGTGTGAAATCTGTGCTCAATGAAAGATGAAATGAGGGTTTTGCCTTTCCATTTTCCGAATAAATGGGAACGTCAACAAATATGGTATTATTGAATGGCCTGCCTACATATATCCAACAAGTCATAAATCATGGCAAGTTGACAGTAAATGTTTCTACTGAAATGCAGCGTTTTTGTCAGACTATATCAGAAAAGAGCTTTTTACCTTCTGGCACAGATGATTGACTCATCATGATGGTGAGGTTTTTGTCCTCGGCTTCTGCATTAGTATCTATATCTAATATATCTTTCGTATTTGCTTCTGCCCATGTGCATCATGAGATTTTATATGATTTTATCTTACAATTGGCTCACAGTAGGAGACGCTTGGTATACCATTGCATGCCTGAGCCTGGCTTCCTCCACTGCTCTCTGCTCTCCCAGCACAAATCCTCCTGTGGCTTAAACACTATCAGGAGAGGGAAATATGCAGGCTTGGCTAGGAGACCGTTAACTGTCTGTGTTGTGTGTCTTGGTGATGTTTTATAGGGAACACGTTCATGGCATTAAATCACACAGTGTTGGCTCCAACTCTTTTTGTCTAGAATGGCGCTGATTGTTCGATCCTTATCATGTGCTCAGCCTCCTTACTGATGTGTTGATGTAGGTGTAGCTCATTGAAGAAAGACATAGAAAATGTCAGTGATTTGAATGTGATGTGAGTGTCAAGAGCTTGTTAGCATATATTGTGTTCAGTTGTAGATTATCAGCTAGTGAAGAACAAATCTGGATCTAATCTCCACATAATTCAAACGGATATCAGCCAGAGTGTGGTGACGTCCTCTTTTGAAAAGCTGGATCTTCTATCCCTTTTTGGGAAGTAGTTTCTGGTTTCATTTCTCCTTTTATCGTGGATCTGACAGGAGCACAGCTATGGGAAGTGACAGCCGCTAAAACAGAAGGGCACCTCTCTTCTATAGCACCAGCGCTATCACTTTATCTCTCTCTCTCTCTCTAGAGCCATCTATATCCACAGTCCCCCACCACTGCAGCAGCCCTGCTTCCATCTATAAGCTCTGGTTTAGTTTTCATTTGTCCTTGTAGTAAAGTGGGGAAAGAGGTCGCACTTCAGCAAACAGAGTTCATACATGTACACTGTGCAACTGTCCCCCTATAGTACCAAGGCTCGGCCAGGCAGTAGCCAGTAGATCTGTTCATGTCTTTATTCCTCGTTCCACAGGCCAGTCTAGTCCGATGACTGTTCTATCTTTTAAAATTTCCCACATTTTGGTTACGCAGTCCGAGGCCTGGAAAAGGGTGAGGAAGCAAGAAAGGGAGAGGGGAGGGTAAAGAGCAGTGACAGAAACCAATGAAAATGTGAAGAACCTGACGCACCTGGTAAAGCATTTTCTTCCCAGTTAATTGTTTAATGTTAAATACTCTTATGAGTTTGGTTGCTAGCTAGTAACTTCCATTTGTATATAAAAACATACTACAACCCTCCAACCACCCCCACACCTCCCAGCATCACCCAAACCACAACTAAAAAGGGAGCTTCACCTGCATGTGTTAATGGCATAAGCAAACGATTTGTTGCTTACTTTGATGAATATCAAATGAAAGCCCCAAACCCTCAACATGAGCACACTGGCATTGGTATGATTATTAAGCATAAATGAGCATATTCACATGCATGCTGTTGAATTTGAACTTGTTTATTTATCCTGGATGCTCATCTCAAGCTGTCTGAATCACGTGATTGACAGCAGTTATGAAACGAGAAATACGTGCCTGGCATCTGTTGTTTTAAAAAAGGGGCTGCATATTCACAAGCTAAAGACTCTCGTCATATTGCTACCACAAAAAAAAATACAGAATACTTGTATGATCACCATTTCAAAAAAATTCTGATCATTCAAATAAGAGTCTTACTTACAATATGCTCATACCAAACATCCTTTAAACACATTAGTGCTGTTTGTATTTTCTCTCTATGACTGTACACTGTAATGATTTATAATCTCACTATCAATGTCACCCAGAAGAGGATGGGTTCCCTTTCGAGTCTGGTTCCTCTCAAGGTTTCTGTTTCATGTGGTCTCAGGGAGTTTTTCCTTGCCACTGTCGCCTCTGGCTCGCTCATTAGGGATCTAGATCTACATCCGGATTTCAGTAAAGCTGCTTTGTGACAATGTCTGTTGTTAAAAGCGCTCTACAAATAAAATTGAATTGAAGTGTTCACATCTGTCTGTCCAAGTCTATTGGATTCCTCATGGCCATCATATGCTAAATCTCTCAAGCTGAGTCTCAAATGGTATGCTTTGTGTACTTTTAGTGAAAATAGTCTGTTCACCCTGGCAAATTCAGCGAGCTGCAGTGTACTATAAATACCCGGATGAGGTACTAAACTGCCAAAAAATGAAGTGTGGACACGTTCTCCTCTGAAACTTTAAAAGTGGCCTTCTGGATTTTGCTAGATATCTCAATGTACTCACTGACTATCTCCATGGTTACTCACAGTAGCAAGTACCTGGACATTAAATATTCAATATTTTTACCACTTGCTTGTTTAATATTGTACTTCTCTGTAAATGTAAAAACTATTTTTTTTTATGTCTGCTAGTTAACCACAGATAAACTGCACATTATGATACATATTGTGTATAGTAAAAATGTCTTCAAGTATCATGATCTATTTTTACCCCTAACTGCAAGATAGAGCTGTTCTGTGGGGCTCCTCAAACTGTGTTCTCTCCCTTTTAACAGTATCTTCATCTTACTCATTTGCTGTCCCTCTCTCACTTTTCACTTGTCTGCTTATATCGTGTATGCTATATATTCACTATTCAGGTTATGAGAAAGAATTGTGTTGCTGAAGTAGCATGTAGAATCGGTTGTACTACCCATCCCTATAGTGAGATTTTCAGACCGAGGCCAGCTCTTTGTTTGTTAAAGCAATGAACAGTGAAACAGTCACTTGGGAACGCTGTGTATTCCCTCTAATGTGAGCAGTGACATTTCATTAATCACTGTGTGTGTGTGTGCCCGTGTGTGTATGTATGAAACTCTCAGAGGAAAGCACGTTCCTCCTACTGTAACCAGATCACTGTCCACCTTTAAGACCTTCCCCACATATAATGCCGCTTAACGGCTCCCAGCAAAATAGCAGGCAGATAAAGCTTGTCTAGTGCTTATAACCTACTCTTACAGTTTGTTTTCTGGCAAGGAGAGCTGTCATTGGCCCACTTTTATCTCATGCTCTTTCTCTCTCTCCCTTTCCCATTTCTCCATCCTGTTCACAATGGCTCTGTTGTGGCTACGAGAGAGGCGTTATCACAGGAAAGAACGTGAGAAAGGGAATGAACAAACAGTGCTGGAGCCATGTCTGGCTCTGCCTCTGGCCTGAAGCTTCCTGTAGCTTCTGCCACAGAGACCTCCAGGGCCATGGAGTCAGAGAAGAGCCTAAAAGATGAGGAAGAGTTACCAACAATGACGCCATACACCAGCATGGGCTCTACCTCAGCTTCTGCCTCATATTATGAACATCATCCAACTATTCATGTATTAGGCACATTAGGCAAATATGTACCATCACATTTATTTATTGGCGCCATTAGATCTTTTATTGCTGAACTTTCTACCCACAGAACCCAAACCTGTTACACTGTGTTAAAATGTAGATGAAAAACATTTTCATATTAACAGCGTGTTACCTAGTTTTATTAAAGTTGCAAATAGATTCAGCAGACATTCATTTATACTTGCTTCAAATTATTATTAACCCATTGAATTCAAGTGACCAGTCAGTTAGGCTTATAAGTATTATAAATAAATAGTAACTATAACAACTTTGACAGCAGTTGATGGTGATATCAACCAGTGTAATTTCTTTAAAAAAGGAATAATAATAAAATCGCAGACCCCTGGATTAATGTCACAGATCCCACTTTGATAACCACAGGTTAAAAAAATATTCTCTCTCTCTCTCTCTCTCGCTCTCTCTCGCTCGCTCTCTTAGGGGGGACACTTGGGGGGGGAAAGTACATCTGTACACCTAATACTCATACTACATCTGCTACATGCGCGCACACATACACGCGCGCTTTGGCTTCCTTACGTCTGATAAAGTCCGAATCTCCAACTGATCCTCCGTTCCAGTCTACTGATTGAGAAAGAAGTGAGAGGAGAAGATTTCTTTCTGGCTCTTTCATGATGACTTACGGACTTACACTCAGGAAATACACACATCATTGTACACGTTCACACCAAATGACTTCAAAACGAACAGAAGACTGTAGAATACAAACACATTTACACAGCCAATTAGCAGTGCAGCAAGAAAAATACACACACACACACACACACACACACACTTTCTCCATTGTGGTAAGCTTTGCTTAGCCCTTTGGTGGTGGGCCCTGGAGAGAGCCTCATCTCTACCCAGAGCCGGTCAGCCATAAGAGATCCAGTGAGGCCTGTGCAGACCTGTGTGTGTGTGTGTGTTGGGCCACCATTCTGTTTCCTAATTGCTCAGGTGCAGTGGTGCTTTGATGGGATCAAGTTGCACTGTTTTCAAACTGTATGTCTTGGTGGAAAGCGTGCATTGCTGTGACAGCCATTAAACAGGGAGAAATACAGAGCACGCTGCTTGAATAGTCAGTTGAATGGCTCCAAAGAGATTATTTGAATTGTTTGAAGAAAAGAAAAAAAGAGTATTGTCTCTGTAAGCAATTATTCCAGTTCTTTGCAGCATTTTCAGCATTAGTCTTGGAGGAAAAATTCAGCAAGACCTGCACTTTCTCTCTCTTTTTCTATCTTACACTGTCTGTCCATTTATCTCAGCTCTGGCATATCTGTGCTACTCTTAACCTGAGAGGCAAATGCAGGCTTGTGTGTGTGTGTGTGTGTGTGTGTGTGTGTGTGTGCTCCTGCATTAAATAGGCTGTGTGATTGTGGGTGTGCCCCTAGCCTTTTTATTAGTCGTGTCAGGCTGAGTGATGGTCTCTGCATTCTCATGCCTATCTCTTGCATCTCGTGGCTGCAATATTGCAGAGGGAATTATTACAAGTTAATTCAGTTAAGGGAGAAATGCTTTGTGCATCCCTGGTAAAGCATATTTTTAACCCCCAGTGACACACGACCGGATGAAGAACAAAAGTGTACCTCCAATTGCAGTACATAGGAACCTCAAATAGTACCAGACTTTGGCTGCAGGATGGATGTGATGTGTCTAGTGATGGGCATTTCAAGTAGTTCTGTAGTCGAGTACTCAAACACTGTAGTTCTTTTAGGCTTCCTTCAACTCGCAGCATAAATCCCAAGCGGCATCTTTTTCACTTTATATGCTCACTACATAGGGTATAATGGTGTTCTAATGCTCTAATGTTGGAAGTTATATCACTTAGGACACATACTATGTTAGTTGATATATTTAATTAGAAAATTTATATAGCATTTTCAACAATGTGAAAATAAAGTATGCCATTAATAACATGCATTTATTAAGACCCCTTTTCTTACATGAAGTGACGCGTCAATAGACTTGCATTCGGCGACTAAAAGTACGTTCGACTATGAATTTTAATCATCGATTAGGTAGTTACATAACGATTACTTGATTAGTCAGCTAGTTGTGCCCATCAGACATGACTGGTTTCCCTACCAAAATCACTGGTAACCTTTCCATTCAATAGTCCTGTCAATAATATGGTCTCTTTTATTAGTTGCCATATTTAAATGCCTCTTGAAGTACCTTAAAGAACTAGAGTAATAAATTAACAGAGCGAAGAGCTCTAACAATCAGCCACAGTTCACGGCTCACTTTATGGCAGAAAAAGCCTGTGTTTGTCTTCCTTACTGAAGACCTCAATAAGAGAACTTTAAAGCTAATGTAAGAGAGAGAACCTCCTGAAAAACAGTCTGGTGCCTAAAAAACTCTTAAAATTGTGTATTTTTATGCACACCTCCAACATATAATAGAGTCCTTTCTATCTGAACATACAGAATATGCATAATTATGCTTTATGCTGTTTATGTTTAATAACACGTATAATAACAAAGATCGTCGCTGTGCTTACATTTGTTTATGATGTGTAGTGATTGTCACTTTACCTGTTTTTTTCCCTCTTCCTCCGGCTTTGCTCACACATGTCAGGTGTAGCTGTGGCAGATAAAGTGGGACAGTGCTCAAGGGGACAGCAGAAGGACAGCAGAATGTGTGTGTTATCTGTCACAGGATAAGAGTGATTGTTTGAGTGTTGGACGCGTGCCTTCAGTTCAGCCCCTGTTCTCCCCTGCCATAGCCAGCCAACCCTGTTTATCACTCTGAAAAATGACTGCAGCTCATTCAACTCGGACCAAAGCTTGAGCTCTCCTGCTTCTCACCAAGGGGTGTGTGAGTGTGCAAAAATGTGTGTGGTTGGCAGGAGTTGCTAGAAGACACCAATCCCTGTAGGAATGACCAGCTTGATGCTTCTGTAGAGAAACTGACAGGCATGTAAAGTGTGAGGAGTTGGCAAGGCATCTGTGCTAACAGAGTGTGGATCCATTTGTGAGTATCTCACCCTCCGAGGCTTGTCTCTTTGCCTGTGTTCTCATCGAGTCCCGTCCGGAACGAGTTCTATCTTGACTGCGGCTGTAGTCCGCCACCCAGGCAGACAGACTCTTCTTATCACTGAAGCAGCATGTCCACACAGCGTCCACAACCGCGATCAGCACGTTCAACACCCTGTCTGAGAGACAGATAATCTCACAGCAAAGAGTCAGTGTGCATTCCGTCATCAAGGCCATGTCATTTTCCTTCACACACAATATGAACTATTGTAGCATCAAACTATCTTTCCTCTTTAGTTATAACAATGTGCTGCCATGAGCTGATTTTGACTAGTGTAAGGTTTTGTTTAAGTATTTGTTTGAATACTTAAACAGTGGTGGCTCAGTGGTTAGGGCACTGGGCTACTGATCAGAAGGTCTTGGGTTCAAGCCTCAGCACCGCCAAACTGCCACTGTTGGGCCCTTGAGCAAGGCCCTTAACCCTCCCTGCTCCAGGGGTGCTCTATCATGGCTGACCCTGACCTCTGACCCCAGCTTACCAATATGTATATGTGACAATAAAATAGCATTCTATTCTATAACAACTTAAGAATTAACCACCCCACAAAATTCAGTTCTGAGGAGAAATAAAAACCAACTCAAAGCTCAATATGAAAGATCCACCAAAGTGCTCGTCCATTCCCTTACAGCCCAAGAGCATGAAAATGAATGTTTAAGGTATGTTATTAGATATGATTTTAAATATATATTTGATGTCTTATTTTATTTCATTAGTAGCCATGAATTAATCATTAATGGTTAATACTTAACTGGTGTTGCCATTCAGTCATGTTCGTTTGCTTATCCGGACCTTTGTAAGCAAGGCATTTTACGTAACTGGACCTTCACAAATTTTAGTTGAATACCCCTGCTATAGAGAGATGCAGGTCTACCCTGATTTCTCCATATTTACCAATGTAAATGTCTGAAAACTGGTGCTAACTAGGTTTTCAAATGCTAATTTAGTATAGTTATACATAGTTTATATATATATTCAATTATTTAATTTTGTTTGCTATTTGTTTGTTGACAGTATTCCAAAAATATAAAAAATTTTGGTTTAAAAATGTGTCAGTTTTGCATGCAACTGTTCAAGATGTTTGACATGCAAATTTATTAACACAACCACTAAAATCACAGGCCCTAAAGGATCAATTTCTGTTACTCATCACACCTCATGCATCACTGCAGGAGTTGTCTATTGTATCTCATGCAAGCTGTACATCGGGGAAACTAAAAGAAGACTGGCTGATCGATTTGTTGAGCACCTTCATACCATAAGAACAGGATTTCTTCTTTCCAGTGGTAACACGGGCCATTCTTCCTTAGGATGAGGCTTCTGGTGGGGTTTTTTTAACTTTCTGTTGCCAATTACACTTTTGCAGGTTTTGATGAAAAAATCCAGTGCTTGAAATTCTCCTGTCAAAGGTGTCCAGGATGATTTAGTGGAATTATATTTAGAGAGGTCAAGGTTTTCACTGACTTTTGGTCTGGATTGTGTAGTTTGTCCATCTTTATCAAAATGAGCGTACAGCTTTAAACGCCGGAAAAAATCTTTACTGTCATTAATAGCAGGGAATTCATTAGGAGTGGGCCTTGTAGGTTTGAATTTGAGGCCTTTAGAAAACACAGAGAGCTCTGTGGGGGTTAGTTCCAGATCGTGAGGAATGGTGACAACTTTGTTGTGGTTTGAATGAGTAAGTGGAACAGTTCTTCTTGCATTGTTGTCTTCACTGAATGCACTGAATGCACTGAATGATTTCTATGCACGATTTGAAGCACAGAACAACGAGCCGGCGAGGAAGACCACCCCACCTCCCACCGACCAGGTAATCTGTCTG
>JAOUQW010000046.1:9818645-9831070 GCA_028565825.1 Olivaichthys viedmensis | reverse complement strand
ATAGATTCTACTGCTCCCTACATATATATACTACTGCTCCCTACATATATATATACTACTGCTCCCTACATATATATATATATATGTATATATACTACTGCTCTGTACATCTAGATACTGCTAATACCGCACCCTACATCTGAATGACAAAAACTCACAAAAACACACACATCATACGACATTTTGAACTACTGTGCTTCCTGTCAGTTTATCAGTCGTGACCAACTGCACCCATGGACCCAGAGCACACCAATGTGTCTGTATGTTCTATTTCTATACTTTGTATACTTATGTGCATGTTGTGGGTTTTGCAGGTCGGGTCGGTACCCCTCACTTCATGGCTCCAGAGGTGGTGAAGAGAGAGCCATATGGGAAGCCGGTGGATGTGTGGGGCTGTGGAGTCATCCTCTTCATTCTGCTCAGCGGCTGCCTGCCCTTCTATGGCACAAAAGAGCGCCTGTTTGAGGCCATTATTAAAGGCAAACACAAGGTATTAGTTTAATTTGGTGATCCCCATCAGCACTGAGGAGCGAGAGCTGTCGCGTCAATCAAGGGTCAGATCAGCTATTGAATTATCAATGACTGAGACTAGAATTTAAACTTTTGAAGAATTAATTTGGACTTGCCAAAGCCCCGAAGTCTAGCTCAAAAAGTCAAGGAGTTTGAAAATCTATTTATTTATTGTGCAGTAGGGGAGATGTGAAGGAATAGGCAACCATGTTAGAAAATCAGTGTGCAATCAATACAAAATGTAGTCCTGTGCTTTTGGTTGTCAGTAGTATCACTCGAGCATGTTTGATGAATGATGAAAATTAAACGACTTTCAAAGTCAACGGGTTTCTCTGAGAAGATGGGTGGAAAAATAGCAGTTTTATCAGTATGAAATGCAGTTTTGTGTCAAAATGCTTTAGGTCTATTGAAAATTTTATATTTCATACCAAAATGGGGATGGCTTTAGCATGAACATTCAAGTAAACACACGGGTTGTGTGAATGAAAGGAAGGAATTAAAGAGGAGTGTATGTAGTGTGTGTATATATATATATATATATATATATAAGTAAATGTGTGTACACTTAGCAAAGGTGTTTGAAAATAAATGCCCCATTTAAGTGTGTGACAAAGGGGGACATGTGAAAGGATAAAAATAAAAAGGTTGCATCTAAGCTATCTTACTAAAGAGCACAAGCAACATGAGTGCCACATTGCATGATGTAGGAAAGAAAATGTGCAAGGAAGAATAATAATATCAAGAAAAAGAAATAATGGTGATATGAGACATTCACTGTGTGGGTATGTGTAAAAGATGAAAAATGGTTCTTCTAACTTAAGGCAGAGTATCCCTTCACCTCTCGCACGTCTTGCTCACACATCTTTGTGTGTTACCTATGTGTTTCTCTCTGTAAACACCCCCCCCCCCCTGCTCAGATGAACCCTCGGCAGTGGGCTCAAATCTCAGAGAGCGCTAAAGACTTGGTGCGACGCATGCTGATGCTGGACCCTGCTGAGAGGATCACGGTGTACGAGGCCCTCAACCACCCCTGGCTCAAGGTAGCCAACACTTTACCCTCACCACCAACTTCTGTCCTTCACCCAGAGCTGTTGTGAGAGTCTTTGTGGTTAGAAGTTAGATTAGTAAGTGAAAGCTCTCAGAGAAATCAACAAAGCAGCTCTTACCCACATGTCTGTCACCTTCTAGTCTTCTACAAAGTAATGCATGAAAACTGGAGCTCATAAGGTGTGATGGGAATACCTGATATATATGCGTGTGTTTCAGGAGAGAGACCGCTATGCCTACAAGATCCACCTACCTGAAACTGTGGAGCAGCTGAGGAAGTTCAATGCGCGGAGAAAACTCAAAGTAAAGCTCACGTTTATTGCACCATACTACATGTACAAGCTGATATTGGCAATGCAAACCCTTAAACCCCAAAGAATATACTAGTTAGTTGTGGATATTAAATAATTTGTCATTGAACTGGTAGTGTGTTTGCCGGAGCTGATCAGACAAAGTTCATATGCTCGTGTTCTTTTGTTCAGGGTGCTGTGTTAGCGGCAGTCTCCAGCCACAAGTTCAGCTCGTTCTACGGTGACCCACCCGAGGAGCTGTCCGACTTCTCAGAAGATCCCACCTCATCTGGTACTCCTCTACCAAGACACTGTGCACTCTGCTTTCTTTTTGCAATTCTTATTACCACTGATAGAGCCAGTTATGGGTTGATAGCTGTTGAGCATCAGAACGGGTGATATAGCTACAATTTTATATCGGGATATTTTAGCACATGCACTTAATTTAATCTAGTTTATGGTTCATGTCATATCTGTTTCCTTTCATTCTGATCGTGTTTGTTTTTGCACACATGCAGCACTTCCTGTTTTCAGACAGCCAACTTGCAGTTCACTTTCAGATTCATTACAGAACAGAGTATATGAAAGTGTATAAATCGTTTACTGAAAGATTTCAGTAGCAGGTGGAACTGGAGTCATTGACGGACCTACACAAACTACATAAAAAGCTAATCTTTAATGTGCATGTTCAAGCTTATTCGACTTATTGTACTTAAAACACATAACCATTCTCTCTTTCCTGAATGTATTCTATTGAGCATACTGCAAGCTTTTCTCCTTGTAAATGTAATATTTATGTTCGTCCCAATGCTGGCCTTCCTCAAGGACTTCTAGCAGCAGAAAGTAGGTATCTTTATCTGACTTCGTGTTTCACTTCTCCTGACTTTGTAATTATCTCTTATTTCCCAAACCATCCCACTTCCTTCCATATCAAATAAATAATACCGTATCCGTTCATGATCTCCATGTAAAATAATACTCCAATGCTTAATTGAGTATTTGAGTCTGATCAGTTTGGTTGAGTTTATCATTTTCCCATGGTACGTTTTTAAACAGATATACACTTAGAGACACTGAAAATGCCTTATAGTTGACGGTTTGTAAATGCACTGTTTGCTAAAATCACACCCTGTGTGTGTGTGTGTGTGTGTGTGTGTGTGACCTTGTTTAGGGGCTGTATCACAGGTACTAGATAGCTTGGAGGAAATTCATGCACTAACGGATTGTAGTGAGAAAGACCTGGACTTTCTGCATAGTGTCTTCCAGGATGAGCATCTCCACACACTGCTTGATGTAAGTCACAACCTAACCTACAGATCCACAAACACACACACACACACACACACACACAGAGAAAGAGTCTCTGGAAGGGAACATGGTGACTATAGCAGGTTGGATAGTAAATCAAATGCGTCATAATCTTTTCATTTTAATTGGGTTCCAGCCATAGGATTTAAAATAATTTAAAATACTTTCTACGCTGAAAATAAATAAAATCTTCTACTCTGCACAAGACTCCATATAATAAGAACCTTTGTCTGAAGACTGAGGAGGCTTTATTATCTGTATATATGTTTGTAAACACACACACTTTTGTACCCATTCAGTTTTGTGTCAGGGTGTGTTTTGTCTGTAAGTATGAATAACTCCAGCTGTAGATGCAGGGCTGTGTGCTGCGTGTGTGCGGCAGCGGCGTGTGAGGAGAGAGTCACACATCGGCTTAAGAGAAGAAGCAGAGTCTCAGTGTACAGGACCTAAAGGAAAACACAGGGCAGGACCTGTGTCTGAGTCTTGTGCCAGTAATGACAGTAGGCGTGTCACTTGGGTTCTGTGAGTGCACATGTACCACTGAAAACCCGACTCCTGCTCTGAAAAGCCAGTGGAACAATGGAACCTATTGTCAGACGTGCTCCTTTCAGTGCTATGGCTCCAGCAGGATCTGTCTGTCTGATGGGCTGCTCCAGACTTTAAGGCATTGTCATCCTCTCTATCAAAGGCTTGCATACAGAGCTCAGTTTGGCTAAAACTCTAACTCCATGATCCATTGGAAGCAGCCAAAGCCCGTCCAGGCCACTGCAGCAGTGTCTGTAGTCTGTGACTGGTTAGTCTGGGTGATAGCTGGTGAGCCTCAGCTCTTTCTTTTACTTTTTGCTTGGGTTTGTGTCTGGTCTGACATTGGTGAGTAAACCTGGCTATTTTCAGTGCCCAAAAGTTACAAAAGATTGCTTGGTCACTATGTTGTTTTGGAAGTTTAGATAGCTGAAATCCACTAACTCCTGCTCTTCAGTGCATATCTTTCTTCTCCATTTCTACTGGGCTTGGTTGTCTCATTTTTACTCTTACAAACAAAGAAATGTATAAACATTTAATTTTAAAGCAGTAAGTAGAAGAACCTATTAGGCTTTAATAACCTAAAAAGCTTATTATTAAAATTCTTAGGGATTCACTTACATCAATAGTAAATGTGTATTTTTATTGCTTTTCAGAATTTGTGTATAATTTGTATTTTAATGATTGGAACGAATAGTCATTTTATTGGTCACAAAATATGTCTGAGACTAAATCTGACTTTATCTATTCATGTTATTTGGAAGTAGGGCTGCTTCAGTGATTAGTCAGAGGTGGGTTTTGCAGGGTGCCTAGTTTCCCCTCTCTGTATTTTTTTCTGTGGTGAGTGTCACAGCCTAAGACTTGATCTGTCTGTTATGAAGTGGGTGTTTTAAACGTATGGCATTATCAAACTAGATGTGGTCTAGTGAGTCTGATGAGTCTTATTAGTATGTGTGGGGTACTTACTAAGACCAAGAGTTGATTCTTTCTGCAGTGCTCATGTTATACGTTTATTCCCCGTTGTATTTTTTCAAATTGTCCCTTGGTGGTTCCCAAAAGCATGCTCATCAGAGTTAGTCCCATATAATTGTTGTCTCAAACCAACAGATCTTGTTTGGAAGACAAGTTAACTTTACACGCTTAACTTTTGACACACATTACCCTGTGTACGCTGATTAGATCCATCATGATCTATGTCACATGACTATGTAAGAGTGACTGAATTATATGAAGATAAGAGCAGAACCCTGATTGTGGGGGAGAAGAACACTTCTAATGCAAGACTCATGTTCGTCTTCAAATCATGAGAACTATAGGTGTGTTCTTAGTGAAAACCTTTTCCCGTCAGAAGGCAGAGCAAAGCTCTGAATTTTGTAAAATATTTTTATTTTTATTTAATTAAATTTTTTTGTGCCAGAAAAGGTGTGTGATTTTTATATATATATATATATATATATACACACATATATCATATCATACATATCATATATATATATACATATATCTTATCTAAGAAGAAAAATACTTTTTATATATATATATAATATTTTTCTTCTTGGATAAGTTCTCTGTTGCTTAAAGCAGTCTAACTGCAAACAAACTTTGTTTATTATTCTTTATAATCATATAAATGATGCATGTAGTCGGCTGCTGGGGATCTCGCATTAAACTGTAATAAGCACAATACATTATGCTGAATGATGAATCCTAAATAACATTCTCATTTATTCAGTGTATAAGATTAAAAACAAAAACAAAAAAAGACCACAGGCCTTACTTTTGATTAGTGCTGGAAATGACGACACACACTTTTGATATGCTAAGCGTTTATTCTTTGCACAGCCAAAAATATTGTATTACCTACAATTTTGACTTCTTCAGTTAGCCACATTCACAGTTTCATATTTAAAACAATGCCGAAGAAGAAACTTCTGTTTCTGAGACACATTTACAATTCCAAATCCCATTTAATGGCCAATAATACACATACTGTTTAACCACATTGTACAAATTAAGCATGAAAAAGACAAAGTACAACCTTTCCATCATACTTTGTTGCATTTTTAGTCTTGAATAAATCTCTTGCTTTTGACAAAATGTTCACAAAATTACTGCCAACAATGCAATTTTTATATTGTCAAATAAGGGATGCAGCTATGTAGAATATGTTTAGAAGAAATGATCCTTTTTGTTGCAATGTGGAGTTACTTATGTTATTCAATACTGAGTTTTATTCCTATAAAACAGTGTTGTGTTGACATTGCTAACACCCCTTCTATTGTTGTTTTTTAGCTGTACGACAAGATAAACACCAAGTCTTCCCCAGAGATCAGGAATCCTCAAAGTGACGCTGTTCAGAGAGCCAAAGAGGTAAGAACAGCCTCCTGAAGAGTAAATACTCAATCCTCAGGTCACTTCAGACAGCCAAGCAGCTCTAAATGAGTTTATTGTGTTGGTTTCCGATAGGCAAACTCATTGAGTGTCTCAGTTAAACCAGAACAATATACATATACCTACTACTTATGTTTGAGAAATAGTTATAGACAGGGGTAAAATTAGGTCGGAACAATGCGGAACGGCGTTCCGGCACCCTCAGTAACCTGGAGAGGGTAAAAATTGAGTTTTCCTGTAGCACAGTATTGGGGAGCCCATTCTGGACACGTCAGATGCCCCGACGTGAGTGTTGCGCAGATTCGAGCGATAGAGACGTGCGCGTGTGTGTGTGTCTATGTGCACAGAGCGCCCGTGCGCGCGCCCCTCGGCACTTGTCTGTCACCTATGTCAGGAACCGCTACTGTCTACCCGTGAAAGTAGGAGGAGTTACTCTGGAGGTTATCGGGTGGGGACTTAATAGGGACGAGTAGTAAAACAAAAAAAATTGAAATGAAACCATGGATATCTCATTTGATGTTAAAATGTGTGTGGCGCTGCTGCGTTTCTCTCTCATAACTAGTAAGCACAAGACACAGCGAGTGTGTAACTGCAGCGCGCGCACCCAAACACAATACTTTCATCTTCACTGAAAATACAGAGGAGCACACTTTCACTTAATGGCTGCCCGCGCACCCAAACACAGCCAAGTGTGCCAATACTTTATTCTTCAGTGAAAATACAGAGAAGAATGAAAAAAAGACACACACACACACAAGGAGTCATGCCTATATCTCATTCTACACTAAGCATGAGGGCACTAGGTAGGGTGTTCAGCTCCATTATGTTATATCCTATTTAGGGCGCATGCAAAGTGAACAGGAAGCCATTTGGAATTTTCCCTAACGAAAAAGATTGCGGATTTTAATGGATCACGGGGAAGAACTGTTAGATCAATCTAAATAGCGATAATTAAACATGACTGCGGGAAAATAAATAAAACTGAATGTGAAACATTAAATTGCTGTTTAAAACTGTGATGTTTCCTCTTAAATCCACCAGAAAAAGCACTTTAGAAAAGAGAAAGAAACTTTGGCAGACAGTCACTACATTACTGAAGATTTTTGTGCTGGTAGGGAAGTGATTCCAGCCAGAGACATTAATCAGGACCATCCTGTGACCAATCGCCGGTCTGCACTGTTTTTAGCTCCACCCACATGTCCCGGCTCGGCTCTCTAGTACCTGGGTAAGAAGGGTAACCAAATTTAGCACGGGTACTAAGGTACGACACGGCTCGCTTGGCGGTGGAAATAGCGACAACGTGGAGGATTATGGGTAATTAGCCGAGCCGTGCCGCACCACCCGGTGGAAAAACGCCAATAGTGGATGAATTCAAATCACTGTCAAGAGTTCCCCCACCTTCCAAATTCCACTTTAACTCCTGCTTATAGACCCAAAGAGTACTAAACATTATCACACATAAATCCATAGGCATTCAGCGTTCAAAAAAACTTCCTGAAGACCTTATGTTCAACAAACTTCATCTTTTCATAGGTCTGTTCTCCACTTTCTTTGATCAGTATTCTACTATCATAATTCCAACTGGTTTTCTGTATATATCAAAAGAAGAAGTGCTGACGATACTAAAATAAATTATGTTATTCAGGTAAAGTTTGTGATTGGTGTTGTGCTGGTTGCTCCTGCTGTGAGCAGCCTTGCTGGTCTGCTTTCTTAGAATCTTTCAGTCACACGTCTCAGTAAGAAACTAAACGTTGCTGGCTATATGAAGAGCTTTTCTCTCCAATAACCTGTTTTGATTTCAAATGTCCGATCACTGGTTCTACTGAAATGTTTTAAAAAATTTCCTGTGGGGGGGTAGAGTCATGAGCAAAGACTAACTAATCACCCATCACTGATAATCCCCAACTGAATGATGCTTATGAGATGGTGGAACTGATCTCTGATCGTGTCTAACCCTTTACACAGACCACTAACATAAACACTGTAACTTTACTGTTGTGTGTCCTGTGCTAAGCAGTCCAATTCACATTCCAGACAACTGTCTGGAATCTGTAAGCTGAAGTATTACAGTATAACTTTTCTTAATCATTTACTAACACATCTACGGGAAATGTTGACATATCCGACAGTCTTTTATTTTTAGTCTTTTAGTCTTTTCTATTTATTTATTTTTTGCGCCATTCTGCCTTTACAGTGTTCGTATAGAAGACATGCTAGCTAAATCGTTAGCCTCAGTCATTATCTTACGTATGCTGAGCGTCCATATTTCCAAGTTGCTTAGCAACAGTGTTCTCACGACTTCAACCACTTGAACAGCGAGCATATGGTGTGTTTAAATGCCCTATAAGACTATGGATGATGTTAATCTATGATGATTGGTGAGACATCCAGCTGCTCTAAACTTCCCACTCACCCGAAACGCACACATACACACACATTCAGCAGTGAGCTGTTAACATGTCTGCAATGCTGTGCCCTAACCCATAGTCACAAATGGCCTGGCGTTATGCCAGAAATAGGTGTGTCTCTGTATTTGTTTGTGTGTGTAAGGGTGTGTGCAGTGGCACAGCCTGGCCTTCAGTTGCTCAGCTGTGTGTAGGAGTCTTTAAAAGACAAGAGAGATTTTTCGTCTTGCAGAAACTCTTAACATCACTGTCTCCCTGCAGGTACTAGAAGAGATTTCCTGCTATCCAGAGAACACAGATAGTAAAGAGCTGAGACGAATCCTAACCCAGCCCCATTTTATGGTGAGTTAGGCCAGCTAAGATGCGCTATTAAACTGCTTTTGCAGCAGTGAGTATGACTGCACACAGTCTTTCCAACAAGAGGAGAACTGGATTGAGATGCCACTCATTCACAAAAGATGTTGTCTTCGGTGTCCTCTGTAAATACACAACCATTTATTAGACTTTGCAGCGTCATCTTAAACAAGTTATCTAAACACTGTTGCAGTTACTATCTCTGTTAACAGAGCGCATAGTAAAGGTATATATCCTGTTGTTTGGTATAATTGGAAATGTTTCTGAAAAGACTTCTATCTCAAACCTGAAGGGTAATTCATACTTCTTGTGAAATCTTACGTTTTCTGAAATTTGGTTTTCCAGATTGCAAGGCATAATAATGAGGGAACTAAACAAAAGTCCAACACTTGTGACTAGCCACGTGAAGTCATGGATCAGTGTTTGGTTGTTCCTGTTTTGTCTTACTAGCACCACGTCAACAACCCACACTCATTCTTTTATTTTCCGCATTTTCAATGCAGATGTGTTTTGTTGGTGACTTCAAATTTGCTTAGACACTCTGTAGTTAAGATTTGATATAAGCGAAACATGCTCCTGGGCTACATGATACACTGATACTCATATAGAACTATGTACCTTTGACATTGACATAATGCTGTCATTCCACAATGTACTCTCAGACAATGTTTCCCAGGCTGACATGCAAAACTGAAATCAGTTAATCACTTTATTTTTTAAGAACACTGTCTGGGCTTGATGCGTTCAGTGGCTCTTTGAGTAATGACATCTTGTCAGCTGTTGTTCCTTAAAAATCAATGGGAGAGAGTGAGAGAGAGAGAGAGAGAGAGAGAGAGAGAGAGAGAGAGAGGGCTCGTGCTCTTATCAGTGGGACAAATGACGTATCAGAGCTTCAGCTGCAGACCTATAAAGAGGCGAGTGTGTCCTTTACACTGCTGCCACTGTTGGTCAGTAAGGCTCAGCTAATGAGCAGACTAAAGACGGGAGTAATCTGTTACAGCAGAGGCTGACGGAGCTTAAAGGCAATACCCAGTCGTCAGCTTTCTGTAGATATCATGTGAGGGATGAAGACGTCTGAGGGGAGAGAGAAGATGGATAGAGCAAAAAAAATGTGGAAGCGATTGAAAGCCTAATAAAGGTAAAGCTGATTATTCAGTGGATGTGAGATAAGAGAGAGGGAGTAATGTGGAGTGGAGCTGAGAGAGCCCAAGACACGGAGATTAGGAGCCAGGAGGGAATTATTTGAGCTGCACGAAAGTGGCTGTGGAACGGATTTAAATTGTCAAAGAAAAGGAAATGTTTTGCTTGGAGCTAGCTGGGGAATGCATGAGTTTGGAAACCGAGAGAGGGAGAAGCCAAGGCTGTGAAGGAGGAGTTTTCTAGGGGGAAAAACGCTTACGGAGAGATCTGTGCGAAAACACGGGCAGGGTGATGTCACCCTTTCCGACTTGGACTGTTGGGTAAAGTCAGAGGGGCCCAGGCCTGGTGAAGGTGCCGAAGGGGAGAGGGGGAGAAGGGGGAGGGCAGAGAGAGAGCGAGGTGGAGGAGAGGGAGAAGGGGAAAGAGGAGAGAGGCACTGTCAGGTACAAGCTGCTGAATTCCGGCCTGCTCTTGGCCTTGCCGCCACTTTCCCCATTTCAAGGACGACTAAAAGAGCACCAAAGCTACAGACTCCCATAGGAAAGCAGTGTGTCAGTAAAGATGGTGAGGAATAAGAGGGTACGCATGATGGTGCTCAGCTTGTGACTTGCATGTTTGTTTGTTTGTTTGTTTTTCTCCATTTAAGGTGAAAGCGCTTCTCAATTTTACTATTGTGCTGTGTTATTTGTGTTTTTCCACAAGTCAGATTTTCTTTCTACAAGGACAGTTTAGGTGTTTGAAAGAAAGATGAAAGGTGTGGTGTGATTTTTAACAAGAATAGAGAGCTTCATTGTAGATATATTCATTAGTGGACAGATGGTTATGTTGTTCCTAAAATGCTGGTGCCAGTCTGCGGGGGCTGTTGGCATTAAGAGATCTATGCGGCCTACTGCAAACACAAAAGCACGATTTTAAATGCTGCTGGGTGTTGTGGCAGATCGGGTGGGATTAGAACTCGACGGCTAACTCATGACCCTGACTCTGTGTGGAATCACTTTGTGTCAAAATGGTACGGCCCCTCAGGCTGAAAGGATTTCAAGCCTTTAGGATTGTAGGAGACTGTAGATTTTAACTTGAAGTTTTATCAGTGGCCCTTTGAGATTCTCTGATAGTTAGCAACAAGTTGTGTACTCTTTTGCAGGCTTGTGGTTTTTTTTACATAGGATTATGAGGTTGTGAAAGGATAAACCATGATCCAGGATCTAAGTTTGATTCAGTGACATTGTTTACATTGAAAATAATTGAAATTGCAATGAAAACTGCAGTTGTTAGTTGCAGTACTAGAAATTTAAGGTATGTATTTATCTGTAATCTTGAGAAATTGTATAAAGGATTTTTACTTTACAGCTCCTGACATTTTGAGGATGTCATTTTGGTTTTGTGCTGCATTAAATATAAATAAAAGAACTGAAAAAGAATGTATACTACAAAGTTTAGGAGAGTCTCTGTCCCTGACTGAGGAAACAGGGCTGAGGTGTGGAGCAGAGTGTGGTGAGCATAAGCCAGGTGTAATTGAATTTGTGATAACAGAATTATGTGAAATTATATTGGGTGTGCATATATTTTAGTGTGCTGTGCATAATCTGCCACTCTCTACCCATCAGGCCTTACTGCAGACTCATGATGTGGTAGCTCATGAGGTGTACAGTGATGAGGCACTGAGGGTCACGCCCCCTCCTACCTCACCCTATCTGAACGGAGACTCACCTGAGAGCACCAACGGGGACATGGACCTGGAGAACGTCACCCGAGTACGCCTGGTGCAGTTCCAGAAGAACACAGATGAGCCCATGGTATGTGTGCTAGAAAAGACACACTCGTATACCCTCACTCTTCCTCTATCTGTCTCTGCACAAGAGCTGATTTCCTGTGGTTTTTGATTGATGCCAGCTTTAGATATTGTTATCTGTGGCATCAGCTGTCGTCGCTGACATTGTAAACAACTATCTGTTGTTCTGAGCTCAGTTGTCTTCTGTGTTGCAGGGTATCACGCTGAAGATGAATGACCTTAACCACTGCATCGTGGCCAGAATAATGCACGGTGGCATGATTCATAGACAAGGTACACTACCCAGCATCTAACATGTTCAGCTTTAAACACCAAATCACCCCTACCACCACTTTCTCCCTTCAAATAGGCGCCTTTAACCCAGTGACACCATATTTCCACGTTCCTGTAGCCCATCGCAGAACTGTTACCCAGATAGCATAGACCCTCTGAAGTTTGCATTCTTATGACAATGACACACAGACTATCACTCATCAGCTATGTTCTAATCCACACTCACCTGAGAATAGGCTTCATCTAGATGACGATATCATACACAGACATACAGTCATATTCGTGTCACAAACGTTGAATGACACGAGTTGGTTTGCTTGATAGAATAGAATGCTCCTTTATTGTCACATATACATATACAAGTACAGTACAGTGAAATTGATTCTTCGCATATCC
>JAOUQW010000046.1:9797154-9814905 GCA_028565825.1 Olivaichthys viedmensis | reverse complement strand
TACTGTAGAATAAGTCTGTAATGTAATGAAACGTGGAGAAGGTGAAAGGGGTGTGCAGACTTTCCAGCTTGACTGTAGATGTACTCGCTGTGCTGTTGGGTTGTTTGATGTGTGCTTTTGTTGTACAGTCACTGTATTTCACTGAAACCCTGTGGAAACAGTCTTTCTTTCACTGCTGGGTTTTATTTTACAGGACCTGCCGTTAACCATCCAGCCTAAGACACGCCAGGTGAATAGACAACCCATCACATCTGCCCCCTACAATTTTTGTGTGTGTGTGTGTGTGTGTGTGTGTGTGTGTGTGTGTGTGTGTGCGCGTGCGTGCATGTGTGTGTGAAATTGAGAGTGAGTAGGTGTTTTACTAACAAATCCAACTAGCTCCACACTCACTATCTTGCCCATCTCTACTTGTACGTACGGCGTTACCAGGTTTTCAGTAATGGTGTTGTTTAAACCTGTGCGCACTGATCAGCAGATAATATAGACATTATGTTTTTAGCATTTATTAACTATAATGGTTTGTTGAGGGGAAAGATTAGGAGGTTAAGACTGATTTGAATCCAATAATTGTACTTTCTAGACTGTAATGCAGATACCCTGCTCTGGTGTCAAGTCTGTCCCCAATTGATTTCCAGCCTTGTTTAAAGACAGGCTTGAGAGCTCCAGGTGTGTATTGTGCAGTTCCAACCCCAAACCTGCTTTATTCCCTGCCCCCTACTGGCTAATGAGTGTTGTTTGGCCTTTCCTACCACTGTAGCAAAATGCAGAACTCCATTCAATTTCACAGAGTAGGCAAGCACATTTTGACATAAATATTACAAAGAAAAAAATTAAATCACAAAAATGACCAAAATAGCACACGGATTAATGCCGTCATTGCAGTTTTCTTTCTTAAATCTAAACAATGGGATTGATTAATACTTCCTTAACTGCATACTAATTTAATTGATACCACTGATTACTTTGTTTTAAGTTAGACTTTTTACTTTTTTGTTGTCCAAATGAGTCGTACATCCCGTAATCCTATGTGTACAGGACAGCTTTTATGTACTTTCCACCAATATAACCGCCTTAGAAAAAGTCTGGTGTCCAGTAGATGGCGCTGTTGGCCGGTTGCGCGATGTAACTGCGTCACACTAGTGCTAAACATGGATCAAAACACTGATGCTTGGCACTGCCATCATTTTTGCTTTAACTGTCAAGTCATAATTTTCCCAGACATAACCTGTAACGTCCAACACTTGTCATTTCACCAGCCCCCTTCCACTACATAATATCCTCACCCCAGTATCTTTATGTTACATGATGAGTTTAATGCTCTTACGTCCTAGATCTCCAGACCTACAATCAAGGGTAAAATGTCAGTCAAGGTAAGACAATCTGAATGTGTGGAAAAAAATCCCATACAATCCCCAAGAAAATGTAGTATGTGCTACTATTACATGATATTAACACATCTCCCTGACTCACCTTAACATTATTACTACGAGGGTAAGGTTTATTGGAGCAATGCATATTATGTTTTTAAAAAAAATAAAAAAAAACCTTTACAGGCAATCATCTTGTAATTTTATTGTTATTTTTATTTATTATTAAGCAGGGACGCCCTAATGAGACTAATGACTAATGTTCAAAGGGGCCCTGCATATTAACAAGTGAAAAAACTAATCAGAAATTAGAAATGGCTGCAAAATAATAGAGAGGGAAAATAAATAAATAATGGAATCCAAGTAGATTAAATAAAGCCCATGTAAATTAAAAAGAGCATCTGAAATAAAAGGAAATAAAACCTACAGCCAACTATAAGATTTAGATCAATATCATATAAAACAATGCAGTGCGATAAAATAAAACGTGTCAATGAAATAAAAAAAATCTCAGATAAAGAGGAATAAAATCTACAACTGATCATAAAATCAAAAATCAAGAAAAAAATAAAGAACACTCCTGTTAAGATTAACTTAAAATGACGAACTGGTACCAGACTATGAAGTATTCTGCATGTCGTTCCACTGACAAAATAGCAAAAATAGAAAACGCTACATTTCTTAAGCCAGTTATATATGATGGAGGCCCAATCACTTGAGCCGTTACCATATTCATTATTTCTGTAATTCATTAAGGAGGATAAATGCGTTGGCTTTTTCCCAAGTATAGCCTTATATATGAAAATGAGGGTGTGCATTTGCCTACAGATGGCTAGTGAAGGCCAACCCACTTTCCTAGAAAGGTCAAAAGGATGAAAATCATTCTGTCACTTGTAATAAAACACAGCACACTGGAAAATCTGAATCTAAAGGATTTATGTTGAGGGAGTGTCCTTCCCATTAATAATATCCTATATAATGTAGAACAGATAATGTTCTCTGAATAAGATGTTTTCTGTTTTTAAAAGAAAAAAAAACTGGATTTGTTTCTAAAAAAAAACTGGAATTTTGTCACTAGCTTTTCCACAAGAGTTTCGAATGTGACCTGTGGATGTGGCAGTGAATGGGATCTATGATAAAGGCAGACTTTGGCTTTTGTTGGTTGAGAGTGTCACACACCACTCTAGCCCAGGTTCTATAGACCAGTGTCTAACATGGGCGACATGGGCCAGGTTGACTCTGTACTGGAGCTCCCCAGTAACCTAGTGCTGCCTGAAAGCCTTTCTTTTCGTTAGCTCACTGCACACACATACTTGTGCTTACTCATGCACATTCATTCACTCACACGTACACAAACATAAACTATCACCTAGTCCTCTATGACCGTCACCTAAAACACACTCTCATCTCACACCATACAACTTCAACAAAGCAGGAATTTTACCCCTTCTCTTGTCTCATTTATTCCCTCTCATTTCTTTCAGTTCCTCCATTGCTTATTTCAGACAGCTGTCTTTTCTTTGATCTATTAGGTTGTCAGCCTTATAAGTAGGATTATGTAGCCCTGATTGTCTCTCTGTCATTAGATCTATGTGCGGGCACAGTTCGAGTATGACCCAGCCAAAGATGACCTCATTCCTTGCAAAGAGGCAGGCATTCGGTTCAGAGTGGGAGACATCGTCCAGATCATCAACAAGGATGACCATAACTGGTGGCAGGGCAAGCTGGAGAACACAAAGGACGCCACAGCTGGGCTCATTCCATCTCCAGAGCTCCAGGAGTGGTGAGTTCAGTCCTTTAAAAATGGGCCTTGAGGCCTGGGAATTGGCAACGTCTAAACTGGGAGAAAAATGGGGTAAAAAATAATAATAATAATAATAATTAAAAATGGGCCTTGAATATCGTCGCTGTCCAATGAAAAACATGTATCTCCATTTTTTGCTTTTTTAAAACTTTTTATCATATATGGAATGTAGGCAAGAACCTCCATCTACCCCACAGCAGTTAACATCGAAATGACCAATGAAAAGCTGATAAATCACACCGTCAATTTCGGATTTATTGTGTATTATACTCTCTATGAAACAGTGGTTTTTTGTGTTCCTGAAAAATTGGAATTTTGGAGATGCATGCTTTTCTTTGGACAGCGATGATATACTCCTCTCGAAACCGGGAAGCTGTACCAAGCTGGGCGCAATCAATCCAAGGGTAGGACAGCTGAAATAAACAACAAATGCAAGAAGATGTAAAACTGCCATCTAAAACTCTTTTCTCTTCTTATTGAAGGCGGGTTGCCTGCATAGCGATGGAGAAAACTAAGCAGGAGCAGCAAGCCAGCTGTACTTGGTTTGGCAAGAAAAAGAAGCAGTACAAAGACAAGTATCTAGCAAAGCACAGCGCAGGTAAAATCCGCGCTCTACAGTGGCGCTCTCTTCACTTCACACTTCACTGTATGTTTAATTATACTTATGGACATTGTTATTATGCTTATAAGGCAAAACATATGTTTTTGCTTTTTTACACTATTTGTAGCATTTCCTATTTTATTAACAGTAAACACAGCATTCGGACTGTACAGGGGACTCCATGGAATGTATAATACAAAGACTCGAGACTCTTTGTCTCTAATTATGCGACATCTCCAGGTCATGTGGGACGTTATTAAAGCAAGTGCTCAACCTTAAGACTATCACTCTGGGAACTTAATACTGCTCCCCACTCGCAGTTCCTGTCATGATGTGACTGGCTGTATAGAGGGCAATGTCGAGATGCTTCCTCATATGACCCTGAACCCTGACCGCAGCACTTCCACAAATAGCAGAGAGACCTGCCACCAGCACACGGCCACACAGCTATGTGTCTCACTCAACACACTGTCTTTGGCACCATAACCTCAACTTACAATAAAGCGCACAATCACTTTCAACTTTCAGAGGGCTACATTTCAGTCTGCCCTCATGAATTCTAGGTTCATTGTAGCTAATGTGCAAACCTGGACACACATACACACCATGTGTGTGTTTAGTCACAAGTGGATTGTGCAGGGGGTAGACTGTGTTTTTCAAAAGAGTTCATGGCCAGTAAGGCTCAGGTGTCAGGAGCAGTAGAGGACTAAGGGGAGGGAGGTGTTTTTCCTATTTGTTTTCTTTTAAATTTTATATTTTTTTTATTAAAAAACTTCATTAACCCAGACACATATTTTAATGATTGAGGCTCCACCAAGAGGCTTACAGCGGAGATTAGTGTGACATAAGGGCAAAGCTGTGTCCCCTCATAGTACTCTTAAGTGTGTTTGTACAGGTGTACCTAACCTTAAGTCCAAGCTTTGCAGTTTTGAAACAAACATATCGTCAAGGCTTCAAGAGTTTTGTTCGTATTTGCGCTCATGCCTTATTATACTGCATTGTAAGACTCCTGGAGAGAACTGCTGTGGCAAAAATGTCTAATTACAACTCTATCACTGAAGTAAGTGTCAAATTGAGATGAAAAAAAAATACAGAATGTGTCTTTTAACCCATAGATCGCTGAGTACACAGCTGTTCTTCTGCTTACAGGCTCAGGATAAGGTGCGCTAACATGCCAACCATATGCCATCAATAAATATGACCAGCCTGATCATTTGGAGTTTGAAGACCCAAAAATATTATTGTGTTATCTATAACCTCAAAGAGGAACTGGGAGTTCTTAGTTCCCTTGTCTTTTGCAGAGGGACTCTTCCAATGTAGTCTTGTTAAACTGGGTGGTGAATGTAGCAAAATGGTTTCCTAATGGGAAGTAAGACAGGTCATGGGGAGCAGCAGCTGTTCCAAACTGCTCTAATTGTATAAAGTCCAGCTTGTGGCTGAAGCTGGTGCTCAGGGAGAAGTGCAGTCCCTTTGGCAGCCGTGCAGCGGAGCGCAGCTCAGCCATAATCCTCTCTAAGCACCGTGTCCCACTTTACTGAATCTGACTAGTGCACATCAGCCCAGTGAGGGAGGGAGAAAAGCCGTCCTGAGTATTATGCTTCCATTGTTTCGTCATTTAATTAATTCCTCTTTTGTTATTTAATCGCATAAAGACGCTCATGTAGGCTACTTTTTCAGCCTGAGAGTTTTTGCTTATTGAACACTGAGTTAGCCCTGCTCCCCAGCACTGATGACATCAGATGTTCCTGCGTTTATAACCCAGGCTTTGAAGAGCCTAATGCCTCGTCAGTGGACAGTTAGGTTCATGTTAAACAAGCATTTCTCAAACCAAAGATGGTGTGTACTTGACTGGCTGAGTGCTAGCAGTAAATCAACCCATTGGATATGCACATTATAGATCTTAAATGTTTTTACATTTATTGTGTCTATTCCACTAGACTTTTCTAGTCCAGCATTAATGGGGATGTCAGGACTTACTAACATACATTGCTTTCTAAAATTGGATCATTTAAAGGAATAGCCCAGCATTTTTTTTTTTTTAAACAAATCCCTATATACCAAATATGTAGCGTAAGTGCAATACCCTGAACAATAATTTCAACACGTTTCCGAAAAAACCTGTTTACCATAAATCAACTCTTGATGAAAGTCTAAGGATGAGGCAGACATGAATGTCTTACTGGAGTAATACAGTATAAAGTAATTCCAGTTACTTAGGCTTTCCCGGATGTTTTGTGGTATGCGTGATCAGGCGAAATCGGAGGCACTTTGAGCTATGCTGACTGTATTGGCAACAATCACTGATCCTTTCCCCTGTATGAGTAGACTCATCTTTGAAAGACATCTTTTCTGAGTACAGGGACACATGTTGGAATTCTTGTCTGTGGTAATCACACATTACAGATGTGGTAGAGATTTGGTTAATAAAAATGCTGAAGTGTTTCATTAAAGTTTTGTCACAGGTTTTAAATAAATGGGACGGTTCTGCAGACATTATCAATACTAACGCATGCTAAACCAAAGCTTGATGCTGCATTATTGACAGTACTGTAAATGTCAGATGTATGTTGCATCATTTGTGAGTTTTATTGTAAACCTCTATAGTGTGCTTTGAAACAGCTTATCCACGGCACTTTGCCTGCCGCGCTGTGTGGATGGCCACGATGTTGAGTCTTTTCATGTTGTTCTCTGTGTAAAGGCAGTGCTGCATCAGAGCTTTGACTAAGTGCTTTTGTTCTCTCTGTTCACTGATGTTCTGTATCTGGTATCTGAGCCGCAACTCATTGACCCTCCCCTGTCCATTTTTCATGCTGTCTCTTTACCAATGGCCTCTGTGCATGTAAGTAATATGGAGTGACTGTCGCTGTGCTTTATTTTCTCTTTGCTGCCTTCTCTCAGCTTTCATGTGTGCTTATAGCAGCCTTGGTTTGTTTCTGTTGCCGAATTAACAGAGAACAAAACTCTGAAACTTGGCTCAGTTTGCTGTGTGTGCTTTCCCTTACTGTTTTATTTTAACATGTTTGTTGTGTTACATCCTGCCGCTATTTAGTTGTCCATTAACTCTCAAAGGTCCTTGTGCTTCTTCCAACACATTATAGAACCTCCCATAAACATCTAGAGTGCATGCACACAGACCAGCTCATGTGAAAAACTAGCATGAATCATTTAACATATCTATTCAGAGAGTAAGAGAAGATGCTACAGAGGATCTCGGTTTACATGGCAGCTACACAGATGGCCAGCTCTGTTACACACACTCCAACACCTCCTTCTCCACTGCCCTCTTACTCATGATAAAACAACCCTGCAGGCACCTCACTTAGGTTAGGCACTCCCTTTTCATTCACAAGGGTCGTGTCTCCCCCCCTCCTGAGTTCACCAGCCTTTTCATCGATGATCTCACTGTTTTATCCTCAGGTTTGACACCAACCACTGTGTGTGTGTGTCTGTTTCACAAACAGTGGTTGGAGTCAGTCGATTTTAATGTTGATTCTGTTTTTGCTTTAGTTGCTCATCTTAGCACTGCAGAGCTGGAAGCCTTCCATATTGAACAGGCCTTTCCCCACATTTACAGCTATTCCCTCTTTTGATACAGTCCCTCTGTGCTTTACACCCAGCCCTTATACCGAGTCTGAGTCCTGCAGAGCTTTTCCTGTGCAGTGTGATTAAACCACTGAGACACCAAGCTGTAGGATCAAACCACAAGGCTGCACTCCATGTCCATCAGCCTCTGTTGCATTACACAAGCATGAGGGGACGAGCATGTTGACCTTACTAGTCCAGTAACTGTAGCATGAGATCACGGTGCCTCAAGGCTTTGACTCTAATCTTCTTCCTGCGGCTTTTTTTATTTCAGTGTTTGATCAACTAGATCTCGTCACATATGAAGAGGTTGTGAAGTTACCTGCTTTCAAAAGGAAAACCCTAGTGTTATTAGGTGTGTAAATACAGCATATATTTGTATTTTTCATGAATACATAGATACGACTATGAATCAAAGTCTTTACAACTTTTTCTGTAGGAGCTCATGGTGTTGGCAGGAGACACATCAAGAACACACTCATCACTAAACACCCTGACAGATTCGCTTACCCTATTCCACGTAAGACACTGGCTCTTTTGCAACTTTACTTATTGTTACCTCATTTGAATGATTTCAGTGGATGTTGAATGTTGCTATGTGTCCAAAAACTGTCTCTAATTGTAGACACAACCAGACCTCCAAAAAAAGATGAGGAGAATGGCAAGAACTATTACTTTGTATCACATGACCAAATGATGCAGGACATTGCCAACAATGATTACCTGGAGTACGGCAGCCACGAGGACGCCATGTACGGCACACGACTTGAGACGATACGCAAAATCCACGAGCAGAGCCTTATATCCATACTGGATGTAGAGCCACAGGTGACTGACTCACACTACATTACATCTGCACTACAGTCTTTCCTTTATGCTGTGTAGTGTCTTCTCATATTGATGTTGGCTTTGAAAAATCGACCACTAGCCACTTCTTGTGTGTGATTATTCGCAGGCGCTGAAGGTCTTGCGGACAGCAGAGTTCGCTCCTTATGTGGTCTTCATTGCTGCGCCAACCATCACCCCAGGCATGAATGAGGTGAGATACAGTATTCCCTTCCTTCTCTCTCTCTCTCTCTCTCTATCTCACCAGACTTGCAGTAAGACAGATACCCCTATTTATCAAAACCTCTGAAGTAAACAGTTCACCCTGTCCAGCTCCAGTCTTTTGTCTTCAGCTTGTTCAGCTTTTTCTGTTTCTGTCTCGTCTGTCTGTTTGTATGTGGCTTTGTGTTTTGATTTCTTTTGCATTCCTTTCCACTGTGCTCAGCTCCCCAAGTGGTTCAGGAAGCTGCCTGTAAGTATGATAGGAAGTCAGCCAGCTCCTTCCGTACCCTTTATCAAAGATCCCATAGATTTCCATACGCAAAACCTTAACTAATTTAGTTGAGTGCAAAAGTTTGCACCTCCTCACCTAGAAAATATAGCTCTATTTTACAGTTTATCTGCAAAACAGAATTCCATGTTAATGTCATGGTGTTTTCCTGTTAAAAACTCATTACATCATACGGCCGAAATCACTTGCAGTGATTGAGTCTGAGTCAACAGTTATCTTTATTAGCAAGCTCAAAAGTTTGCATCTCTGTTGACATGCTGTAGTTAATTTATTTGATTGTGCTTTATTAAGATGTCTAATAACTTCAAGGGTATAAAAAGATATCAGAATGTCTATGGATACGAATAATAATTTAAAAATGGAAGAAACATGTACACAAAGACATGACCAACGAGTGGAAGTAGGATAACTACAAAAAAAAAAAACCTGCCAGAGATTTGCAACAACAAAAAAAAGCAGGAGACCTGGACAAGGGGCAAGTGGAATAAAAGTCCATATTTATATCACATGCAGAAACATGATTTTGATTGTATCACTATTAATATCTTAACATACACTATTTGACCATTTCTGTTTCTTGTGATCATGAAAAAACATCTGTAAGACCTAACTCTTGTTGGTTTCATCTTTTCAGTAAGGGTATGCAAACTTTCGCACTCAACTGTAATCGCCAGTATTTCTCAATACTCTATTGCAGTGAACTTTATTGTGTGTTTTATATAGTTCTATACAATATCTCTACCTCGTTGCACAGTATTCTCCAGATGTTCATCATGGTCAGGACCCACGGCACGTGTTCTACAGGACTACGATGGCCCAAAAGGAGGCAAAAGCTATTCGTGCATCCATCATTTTTCTGTGTGGAGCATTCTTCTGTGTATAGACTCCCCTCAAGGCTTCTCTCTTTTCCTCTCTGGCTCACTCTGTGTTTCTTGCATCGCAGGATGAGTCACTGCAGCGACTGCAGAAGGAGTCGGAGATCCTCCAGAAGACCTACGCACATTACTTTGACCAGACCATCATCAACAATGAGATAGATGAAACGATCCGGCACCTGGAGGAGGCTATAGGCCTGGTGTGCACTACAGCACAGTGGGTTCCTGTGTCCTGGGTCTACTAGAACACCATTAACTCTCCTCAGACTCCACCTCAGAACTCCAAAACTCTGTGACGCATCTTTGCAAGAAAATAATAAATAAGTACATAAATAAATCAAATAAGAAGGAAAGAAGAAAAAAAAAACATCACCATTCCCTGGAGAAAAGATCCACCTCCAATTTGTTTGAACCTCGGTGCACATGACTCAGACAGTCCACTCTCAGCCCTTCTGACTACAGTTGGAGTGTTGTATAAAACAAAATAATACAGTCCTGAATATTGACATGTCTTTATTAATAAGATGCAGCATTTTCTTTTTTTTAAAACAGTTTTTAAAGACACAGTATTCTAATTACCCTAGAATTATTTCTGTTGACATATTTCGGCTCTAAAAGTGCTGCTCCTGGTTGTGGTAGCACTCATACAGAGGAACAGCAGACGTGCTGCAGCAGTGTGTCGGCACAATGTTATCCATCAAGAGCCTGTATCCTCTGTCAAGGCAAGCGTCGGAGCTCGTTCGTCTCAGTGCAGCGCTGCACGCTGTGTCTCATTCTCCTGCTGTTTTAACCACTTCCAGACCACTCGCTCCAGATACTGTCTCTCTAAAGAAGGCCATACATCTGAGATCTGAGGTCTCATGCATGTGAACATTCAGTGACTTACGTGCTGTCAGTGTTACCAGTGTCAGACTACTGTTATCCACAGCAGAGAACATTCCATTTGTCTGGACAAACTCAGACCACATGAAGCCAGTGGAGAGTGAAGATGGAAGAAGAAGAAGAAAAGAAAAAAAAGACCTATGCACATCTTTGGGCACATCGGAACATTTTGGGCAACTTTCGAACAACTTTTTACCAGCCATGTAGTGAGATGTGTTAATGTCTCAGTTTGATTTGTTGTAAAAATCCTAGTGGGGGAAGAAAAGAAAAAATACAAAAAAGCAAATGTATCCTGGTTTTGCCATTTCAGAAACGTGTTGTCAGAGAGTATAAATGTTTTCTTTGAGCTGAATCAAGGGGGGACGGACAGATTTTTATTCAGTGTGTAACTGTTTCAAACAGAGGTGCACTCACTCACGTTTTTGCAAAATGAACTGTGTTGCAAAAGAAGCCCCGGTTTGTGCATCTGAATGATTCTGTATATGACAAACTGTTTACTTCAGACTGCCCTGTGTAAATTACTCTGCTGATGGCTGAGCAGCTCTTCAGTATGAACCCCTTTTTTAAAAATATATTTCCTTTTCTGTGGTGAAGCACTCCAGTGTCGTCTGCTCTGTGTTACGCTGCTGGCTCTGCGTTTTCCTCTGGCTGCTCTGTGCGAGTTGGCAGAGATACGGTGGATGGAAACATTTCTCCTCAGTGGCTCTTTTTCAGTTTTTTTTTTTTCCCCTGCAGCTGTGGGAGGTCACATCCTGCCTGCCCGCCTGAGTATGACTGCAAGTGAGATAAATGCCCAGGTGCGTGTATGAGAGAAAGGCAGACGGAGTTGGAAATGCATGCAGTACTGTCTGTGTCTCAAAAAGAGAGGCCAAGATAAACGTGTCAGATATTGTAGTGCTAGTGTGTGAGAAAAGAATAGGACAGAGCGAGGGGTTACCACAAGGCAAATGCATTTTATCACCTCGTTATGCGTGTACACGGTATGTGCATGTAGCGTGTGTGTGTGTGTGTGTGTGTGTATAGGAGTGTTTGGAAAGTTACCTCCTGGATTCATCATGTTGTCTGTCAGTTGACACACACACACTGAAACCCTAAAGAGCAGCTGCAGAGGGTGTATGTGTATGAGCTACTGAATGTCTGTCCTCTTTTTATGGACATGAGAGAAATGAAACTGTAGTAATTACTACTAATTTCCACATGTAGACGTATCGTTTTAGAGCTTTTCTCAACATGGGTAAGTTAAAGCAGGCAAACTCGTCCTGTTATCTGCTGTGGCCTGCTGCTATGTGACACATCTACGGTAACAGGCTCTACAACGAAAGTTTACCTCCAGTAGATAAAATCTCATCTGTTACCACAAGCAACCTCACCCTGAGAGAATACCCACTTCTCTGACCTTACTCAGTGTACCCCAGCTGTAAGTGTAAGAGAAAACTAACACGGCGGTTTTACCCCTCACATTCCACTACTTTCACTGTCACAGTTTCAGTGCTAAGCTGTAGCAAAAGAGGTGCCAATGACCAGATACAAATCATAAGTAAACATGAGTGGCTGCTGATGCACTTCTGCTTAGCTGATTGATTTGTTGATTCTTCGTTACCAGATGGATTGTTTAAATGGTATAAAAACTCGGTTATCCAAGAAGAGTGCATTCCCCTTTAAATGTTTTTGAAATTAGAGCAAAGTTAATGGAATAAAAGCATGTGTGTGACCTGTGTATCAATTCTAGTCTGCATTCCAGGGCTAACACCACTGACCAGCAGATTAACTGTGTCACATTGCTGGGGTCAGACCAGAAACACTCGCTTTCCTGAAGATTAGGCTGAAAATGCCTCAATATGAGGAAGCATGTAATTCTGTCTGCTACAATGACTGCAACAGGAGTCAGCTTAATGAAACATTACATATTACAGAAACTTATCCAACACAGCAAAACATGAATCATCCCGTTGTATTGGTGTCATCAATAATACTGTAGCTATAAATACAATTAAGGTGAACATCAATGTTTATGCAAATGTATTCATTTTCAAGGTCATAGGTTTTATTGTTACACCAACGTTTTATCTTATAACAGCATTATGAGTGCACAGAAATTTGCCCAATTCAAAATCCTGAGTGGCCCTAGAACTCAAAATGCATCAATGCATATATTTTATTATACAAACTAAACATTCTTTTCAAACCTCCACAGCAATACTGAGTAATCTAAATGTTTCATTTAAAGCATGTTATTTATACTATGATGCTGTCATTGTGAACACACACAGTAGTGTGCTGCTGATAGCTTTAAGAAATCCTTTCTATAAACAAACCTTTATTTCTCAATGTGTTTAAGACCAGTTTCTGAAACACTTGTCATATTTCTAAGAAAATCTTCTCCAGTGCTGTAGCAGATGGAATTTTCCTTCCTTTTCACACACTCCTCCTCTCAAGGAAAGATAAATATCTCGTCTGCATAGCCTTCAGTCCAAACACTTTCTTGGCAAACGGCTTCTTCAACATGCCAGGCCTTCATGAGGCATTAGTAAGGTGTAATAGGGATGCTGTCTGGTCTTGGATGAGGAACAGCCATGGCAGCAGTAATGAAAGGATTAAGCCAGCACTAGAAGCCCTGTGGGCAGCTGAGACCTGGCCTTCCGCTGGCTCCAGCAGTGTCCTGTTCCTCTGGCCCTCGGTAGAGTTCCTCCCCTCCTCCCCGAGTTCCTGATTAAACAGTTTGGAGATCAGGCTGTTGAACTTGTTCTGGGTGGTGGTGTAATCTGGAACTGCTGTGGTCAGGTTAAGCTCTGCTGGATCCATGCAAGTACCGTTAAGACGAGCAAAGACCACCTTGCTCAGATCCAGACCAGCTACTGAGAGAGGCGATGCACATGGGATGTCCCTCACCAGCTTATAGCGCTCCATCCACTCCTTCAGCCACTCCAGCTCACAGTTGCAGTCCCAGGGATTGCGGAACAAATAGAGGCGTCCGATAAAGTAGATGGGCTGGAAGACGGATAAAGGCAGCGTAGTCAGATTGTTGCTGTTGAGGTGCAGCGTCATGAGGCTGGTCAGGTTCTCAAAGGCACCCTCCTCAATAAACAACAGGCGGTTCCGGTCCAAGTAGAGTACTTCCAGCTCCATCAGGTCCCCAAACCAACTTTGGGAGATATTAGTTAGCAAGTTACCACCCAAATTCAACATCTTGAGATGGCAGAGGCCCTTGAAAGATTGCCTGGGTAAGTCAACCAACAGATTGTCGTTTAGGTAAAAGTTCTGTAGTTGCCTTAGGTCTTTAAAGGTCTCATCATGGATGACACTGATACGATTCTCCTGTAGGTTGAGATATTTGAGGTTGCTTAGGCCCAGCAGAGTGTTGTAGGCTACTGCTTCAATCTTATTGCGCTCCAAGTAAACATGTGTCAGGTTCTCCATTCCTCGTATAGCACTTGGGATGCGTCTGAAATTGTTCTGGAAGCAGAACAGCTCTCTGAGGGAGGTCTGTTCCAGGAAGATGCGGTCAGGCATGTTGAAGAGGTTGCAGTCAGAAAGGTCCAAGCGCACAAGACGTTTGAGGGAGGTGAAGGTCCGTGTGTGAAGATAGCGGATGTACTCGTTGTGGGCCATCCTGAGCTCCAGCAGGTTGGGCAGCCCTCTGAAAGCTCCTGGTGTAATGAAGGAGATGTTGTTGTGATCCAGGAAGAGGGACTTGAGAGAGGGAAGCGTTCCAAAAGCTCGCTCTGACAAAAATTTGAGGCTATTCTTCTCCAGGTTGATGAACGAGGCCTCGCAGGGGAACTCTCTGGGCAGCTCTGCCATGTTGGCATGGTCACACAGCACAGTGCAGCTGCTCTTCTGAGTACACGTGCAGCTGGGGGGACAGGATCTAGAGCAGGCCCAGAGAGTCATGCCATGAGACAGGATCATGACCCACACTGAGGAAGAAAGAAAAGACCCTTAAAAAAAAAAGTGCTCAAGTTTTTGACAAATTGTCACTTTTTTTTTTTTTTTTATGAATGAAAATATACTTTATTGGGAAGTATATCAAGTTCTATCGATTAAAATCTCCCATAGGTGCTCAATTGGGTTGCGATCTGGTGACTGAAGACCATAGCAAATGATTTACATCTTTTCATACTCATCAAACCATTTAGGTGACCCCTCGTGCCTTGTGGATGCACTCATTTATTCAGGTGCATCAGACATTGTGCCTGATAAACACACAGAGCTGCTACTGCCATTTTGCCGTGTAATTTTACACATAAGTACACAAGATAAGCTAAACTTATTTAATGGTGCATGTATTAATTATTGTTGAATTGTTCTATATATACACATTGGGTTTCTAGTTTATTAGGTAAACCAATCTAGTAACTGAAACATTCAAAGATTTACCGCTCTTACCTATAAAGAAAAACATTGCTGATCCTTTTCACCTGTGGCATGTCAGGATAAAATGTCTAAAATGCAAAATGAGATCAAAATGGTAACGCAAACATTAAGGATGTGATCTGTTACATTTTGAAAAAAAATATTTATTTATTTTCTTCTTAGAATGACAAGATTAAATCTGACCACTCTGCTTAATTCACAAAAACATTTCCAATAATACTAACAAGAAAACTGTAAAGATATATTAAACGATAATTTACCTGCCGATTCTTTTCAACACGCACCCAACCAAAATAAAGAGGAGTGTAAAAACATCCATGAGGCTGTTCTGGCATGTCATGCTATCAGCACCATGCGTTTCTAAGTGAAGATCCAAACGGATTTAGCGGCATCCAAAAAGGGTGTGTGTGTGTGTGTGTGTGGCCACTAACAGCAGTACTCCATTTCCAAAGCCATCACTTAATGGCAGAAAAATCCTTTAGATGGCTGTGGGATTACAGCTGGGTAAAGCCATGTCCTGAGATCAACCGTGGTTCCCTGCAGGCCTGCATGTGTGCACAATCCGCAATCTTCTTACAGAAAACTTGTTAAGAAACCTTTACAGCTGCCATTAGTCGTGATCCTGGTCACGGTCCTCATCCTGGTTGCTTCAGAGGTTTAGTGATACTGCCATGTTCTGCCACTGCATATAATCCTACCAGCAATGAGAAAGGTGGTGGAGAGAACTGCATTACTGTACTCATGTAAAACATCAGTAACCAGTTAACTAACATACTAACTGCATATATTATACATGAGCACATTATTACCTCAGTCACTGAGCCCGTGTTACAGCTCACTGATGCACTTTTTAAACATTGACAGGAAGACTGTCACTTGTGCATCAGGTTATTAATAAATCAGGTCATATATCATTTCTCATTCTTAAGAAAAATGGTGAAAAGGATTTTCTGAGGAAGCGGCAAAATGTATTTAAGTGCATTTTGTTTTTTTTAAATCAAATGAAGACAAGGGACGAGTTCAGGAAAGAATGATTTTATCTGTTGTAAACAAACTTAAGCCAGAATTCCAAACAACTCCAATAGGTTTTAGCCACACTGTTAACAGCTGCTACATGTTCTTCCCAATTTTCGCTACAACTAATATTTTAGAAAACATGCTTGGTTTTGTATTTGAATTAGCATTTCAAACTTTTATTTTGGTAAAATCATACAATAAATGCACAGATGAGTCTTCTCATGCAGTGCATAGCTTCTACACTACTACATAAAGCAAATACTAAATCTAAAGTGCTCTGGGTTGCTCTTAGAGAAGCTAGCAAGTGATGGGCTTTTGCATCCATTTTTCTGCAGGGGATGAATTCAATGTTACAAAAATGCACAGTAAGACTTTTGGTAAGCACCATCAGTTGCTAACTGCTCCCCAGAGGCCCAAACCCAGAGGCACAATATATGCAAATGCAACACTAGAGAAGAACCACATGTTTAAGATTGCCTTGTGCCAGACATTCACTGAAACAAATTTTTTTAACAGAACAAAATTCAATTTAAAAGGAAGAAATGCACACATTTGGAGAAACTGGACACTTTTTTTCTTCTTTTTTTTTTTTCAATAATACATTTAAGAAATTGTTAGGTCATTTGAACACTTTATTCCAAACCTTGGCATGTTTTCCCCCCCCCCTATTTCCAATTTTGAGAGCCAATCAGTAATTGTATAGAAATATGGCCTGTAGGCCTTCAACAGCTGTGGATACTGACTCAGTCCAATATAGTCTGAAACATTAAAAAGCTCACACTACCCCGAAGTATAGAAATTCCACGCATACAGGTGACATTCAACATTCAAGTGCCAGTGTTTTTGTACTGTCTTTTGGTCAAGTTTCTTGAAACTTTCAAAGAATCGCTTTGAGGCTTACAAAAATAAATATTTCTCAAAAATGCTTAATAAATTACACAAAACTAGCAGCAAAAGTAGAATCTAGAAATCTGTGTGCAAAGAGCTAAATTCCCCACTGCTGATCCCCCTGGTCCCAAATAAATCCTGGTAAATATTGAGATCCCTTCCCCTTTTGTAAACAAGCTGCATTTCTATCTCTCGATTCACAACATTTGGAAGCTTGAGGACACGCACTCAAGACATTATATATAAAACTCTAGATGTGCAATAAAAGAACTTTGTAAAACTTGATGGGCACAACATACATGGGCCTAGACCTAACTTAAGTAGCACCATTCATCTTTAAGTTCTTAACACTGTCAGTGCATCTGCTTGGATTCATCAATTTAAAAAAAATGTCAAGGCACAACACACTTGAGAAGAAAAATCTATTGCACTTTTTTTTTCTCCTCCTCTCTGAGGCTTCCTTCCTCATGAAAGGAAGCAGAATGCTGGCTCTGAGGCCAGTGGTTAGTTTACATCAGAGCAGATGAACTCCCAGAGACGACAGCATTAAAATGTACCACAAAGGAGGCAAAACCTGGTGTTTGACCACCACACAGTGATCGTGACCACCACACAGTGATCGTGACCACCACAGTGCAGTGGAGCCCAAGAGCATGCCAGGCCCAACTCAGAAAACCCTGTGCATATACACCAATGCCTCAGAATGAACTCACAGCTACTTCCTAACACTTCTGCCTAGGAAAAAATGAGCCATGCCTTCCAACGCAGCTTGAAAAGAGAAAACATTTGTAATAAAGTAAAGCCTGCGACAGAATTTGTCCTCTGTCCTTGACCAAAAAACAAAACACTAGCATGCGTATACGACCAAAGAAGCCATGACAATAGGCAGGGTCGCTTTGGTACTATGGTCCGTTTGAAACTGTTTGAATTTTGCCTTCAAGATGGCACGCATATCTTTGTTTTTTTGGGATGAAACATTTCATCAAAAGTCCGTCGTCGTCGTCGTCGTCCCCCCCCCCCTCCCA
>JAOUQW010000046.1:9743137-9776459 GCA_028565825.1 Olivaichthys viedmensis | reverse complement strand
GCATGTTGGTAAGCTGGGGTCAGAGGTCAGGGTCAGCCATGATACATGGCCCCTGGAGCAGGGAGGGTTAAGGGCCTTGCTCAAGGGCCCAACAGTGGCAGAGCTGAGGTTTGAACCCACGACCTTCTGATCAGTAGCCCAGTGACCTAACCACTGAGCCATCACTGCCCTACGGGTCATGACATTTTGTAGGACAGAAATGTTCGACTCTTCAGTCCCCGGAAGCCGAAAACGCAGAGATGAGATGTCTCTTCTTCTTTTCTTGTTTCAGTTTGCTTTTCTTCCCTCCACAGCAGATCAGGCCTTGGGAATGAGCCTGTGGCTTCAGTGTGAGGTGTTGAATGAGGCAGAATGCTAAACTGTGCAGTACTGGAGTCTGATCTTGTTGTTGTACTATGTGTGTGTGTGTGTATGCAGGAGGCACTATGGGCCGTGTGATCAGGGCGCAGAGGAAAGGTGCGGGCTCCGTGTTCAAAGCACACGTCAAGCACAGGAAAGGGGCTGCTAAACTCCGCCACATTGACTTCGCTGAACGCCATGGCTACATCAAGGGAATTGTGAAGGTGACATTTTCTGTTCAAAACCGTGCCAGCACCAAGACCATCAACAGCTTTAGACCTAAACGATGCTTCCATCTCTTTCAGGACATCATCCACGACCCCGGCCGTGGAGCGCCGCTCGCCAAGGTGGTCTTCCGTGACCCGTACAGGTTCAAGAAAAGGACCGAGCTGTTCATAGCAGCCGAGGGCATCCACACCGGCCAGTTCATCTTCTGCGGCAAGAAAGGTAAAACAAAGCGTCCGTGCTTGTGTTCTGCATGATGGTGTGGCTTACCTTTCAGTCAGTCTTGCTTACACGCAGTGTGTTGCTCAGGTGTTGCTTGGAAGCACAGATGTTCGTTAAATGGCGTGTGATTCTCTGACTTGTAGCCCAGCTGAACATTGGCAATGTGTTGCCCGTTGGTACCATGCCTGAGGGTACCATCATCTGCAGTCTGGAGGAGAAGCCTGGCGACAGGGGAAAGCTGGCGCGTGCATCTGGAAACTACGCCACGGTGATCTCCCACAATCCTGAGACCAAGAAATCCAGAGTCAAGCTCCCTTCTGGAGCCAAGAAAGTCATTTCCTCAACTAACAGAGCTGTTGTTGGTACGTAACACCTAAAGTAACGACAGTAGAAAATCTGCCCTGAACGGAAGGTGATGGTTTGATGACTAGGACCCCTGACTCCATTGGAAACCTGATTGACATGCCGATGGTCAAAAAGTATTTTGCTTGGAAATTAGATGATGTGTAAATGGGGCCAGAGGGTGCTTTCACACTGTGGTTTCTCAGAAAAAGCGCTCCAGCCATTTATGCTGATATGGGGGGGCTCAAGCACCGCAAACACTGTAACCATAACAACGCTCTTACCAGTCTTAGCTAGTATCGTGTAAATAGCTAGCCTATCGTGCTATCTAGATTATATTTATTATCATCAATTATAAATATTAAATAAAGAGTGGTTAAACTATGGCAATGAGGAGGTTGCTTGCCTTCGCTGTGGTTTTGGAGGCAGAAGAAATCGAGAAGAGGAGCTGCTTGTGTGACTGTGACTTTACATACTGGGAAAATAGCAAAGTTGTTGTTTTTAGTTACATTGAAACTATTGGTAGTGAAATGTTTTGGATTCAACATATAGTAAATCTCTGTATATTTGCTCACTAACGATACAAATTTTTCTACCGGCACTCTGTCCGCCATGTTGATTTCTTTTGCTTGTCCTCTGAGCTGTGACCTGATTGGTCTGGAGGTAAAAAGGCGCTTTTCTGGAAGCTCCGCTGTGACAGAAAAGCGCCTGCGGCTGCTTCCCAAAGGGTTACATGTAAAACGTGCGCTGGCGGTTGAGAAAAAACACCTAGTGTGAGAGCACCCTAATTTGACCTAAGGAGACCTGGGCTTGACCCCTTTTTAGGTACGTTGAACTATGTGATGGGGCTATACAATGATCTTGTTCTGTAGTTGCTGAAATTTCCTACATCATAGCAAGTTTGTCATATGGTGATGAATGTGCCAGGAATTTTGTCACTAGTTCCTACCCCCTGTTCTGCTGTCAGGATTTCACGACTTGTGTTGAGAGTTAATATTTAATGTTTTTTTCTTCCCCCTCTAAAAGGTATTGTTGCTGGTGGTGGTCGTATTGACAAACCCATCCTGAAGGCAGGACGTGCCTACCACAAATACAAGGTCAAGAGGAACTGCTGGCCTCGTGTCCGTGGTGTGGCTATGAATGTAAGTAGTGGAAATATTGTGGTACATGTTCCCTGTGTGCACAGACATCTTGATTGCTTTGTGAATGGAGTATCGGTATTGCTGGAAGCCTGGAGGTGTTTAAGCTTTGCTGTTACGTTGTATGCGTTTGTCATGGAGCCTAAAGACCAGTTTGTGTGTTACCACTCTGACCTGCCTGATTTATGTTTTCAGCCTGTTGAGCATCCCTTCGGTGGTGGTAACCATCAGCACATTGGCAAACCCTCGACCATCAGGAGGGACGCGCCCGCTGGACGCAAAGTCGGTCTCATCGCTGCCCGCCGTACTGGCAGACTGCGTGGAACAAAGACCGTCCAGGAGAAAGAAAACTAAAGTGTCTCTTCATAATAAAATATGTTCAACCAAGTCTGGCTTGTGTAAAATGCCCTTTTTTCCTGTCTGGATGACTGACCACTTATGAGGGAGAGGATCTGAAATATTGTTAAACTGGGTTATGAGTGGATGCACAGGTAACATCTATAACTCTGTTGCAAGTTAGCTTATAGTCTTAAAACCTTTCATCTCCAATGGGTGATGTCCTGTTAACAGTTGTGCAACAAGTATATATTTTGGAAAACTAAGAATGGTGTAAGCAAAGTAATGAGTAGTAATAAATAAGATGGGTGCAACGCTAATGTATAGTTGACAGAGCTCCCTCAAACCATTACAGTCCCGATGTTGAAATGTATACAGTCGAGACACTTTCAAGATTCAGTTTTTCTTTATTCTTGAAGGGCGCAATGCTGTCTGTAATATTTCTGTGCACAAAAAAAAAAAAAAAAACCCTCACAAAGTGAATGTTAACATTGCGACTGTGGCTCCAGAATTCAATGTCACTATGGCCAAAACAAAAGTCAGCAAAAAAGGGCAAAGAACTCTGTACAGTCAATATTTTTTAAAAAGAACACAAGGACAAAAATGTTCCTCTTAAATCAAATTCTATTTTTTTTTTCCTTTCAGTGAAATACAACAAAATAAATTCTATAAAATAAAACAGCAAAATATTTAAATATATGGTGGGCAGAATAGTTTATTTGCAGGAGTATTTGGTATTTTTTTTATTATTTCTTTTAGATAATCCAAAAATGCTTTCAAGTTACCAATTAAATACAATATTTACTGGTGTTTACCCTTATTCCTAATGTTACCTTATCTAGTTTAAAGTTGCCATATAACTAACCAGCAGTTTTCTTATAGTATAACCCTGCTTATGTCCATTCTGCTCCAACAAGAGCCCCCACACAGAATCTGTGTTCAAGTAGAATAAGCAAATGTGAATAGACGGCATCTGAAGGCTGTCGACTTTAGTGGCCAATGTTTTAAATCGTTTTTTTTCCGTTTGTCCAATACAAGGTTCAACCATGGAGAGACAAACCAGCAAACCGAGTATAGTCCACTAATGCTCCAGGCATCCTGGCATAGCAAACTGTTGCATATACGTTTTCTCTTTCTAAAATTCCTATAAGTCAAACTAAACATTTATTCCCACCAAGAACCGAGTGCCAAATGTTAGGTCAGAGGATACATATGTGCAATTCAGAAGCCACTTGTTTCTTACATTGGTTTTTATAAAAAAAAAAAAACAAGAAAAAAAAAACCAAACAATGCAGAAGTGATGTGGGGGGGAGAAAGGCTTGTCAAAATAGCTGTCGATTAAGAACTACAGCTGTTAGGATCACAGAACTTCCCTTTGGCTACACTAGTTCGGAGTGAAGCCATGCTAAAACGTTACAGCATATCAACTAGAGCTTTCAAATGATTCAATTAATACCAAAACAGAGGAAAGGCAATGAAAGTTTCCAGAACAATGTTGTATCAACCTAGCGTCTTGAGGATCACCCAACCATTCCATCATGCCTACAGTTCAGCCATCTCTAGCTCTAGAGGTGGAATAGAATAACTAAGAAATGACATGGATAAAATAATCTAGAGCTGAATGACCAAAAGGGCCAAAAGGCAGATCGAACCTCACAACTGAGCACAGGTGATTAAACAGGGCTTTTTTTTTTTTTGTCGTCTTTTTACTTTTTTTGCGTGTTTTTGTAGTTTTAAAGTTTGTTTTCATAAATCCACAAGTCTCCAACCAGCATGTGGTGCTGATGGTTTTGAACAGTCAGAACTATTAGAATATGTACACCACCGTCATATGAGACAAGTGCATCAGGCCTGGCTTGTTACAACACCATACACCATCCACTGCAGGCAGGTTCTAATACTGCAGGGCAGACGGTGATACTCCACCCCAGGGTTAGGAGGACAGGGAGCAGAATTTTCTGGAGACACAGTTTTTTGGAGTGACGCTGCATGGTGGGGCCTGAGGCCTCGCTCTTTGCTTGAACGTCTTGCGCTCGGATGGAGGACAGGATGAATGCGTGGTGCTACTCTTTCGTCTGGGCAGGTGGAACCTCTTCAGGGGGCTCCCAGTTCTCTTGTGCTCGTGGGCCTGGACGTTGAGGATTGTTCATATGCTGTGCTGCCGGGCCAGTGTACGGCTGACCATGGGGAAGGTTGTTTTGCTGAAACAAGCAAAGACCATCTCAGGATCATGTATCGATTTAAAATAAGGCAAATTTCTCCCCCCCCTTTTAAACAGGGGATGGACTATTACCTGTTGATACTGCGTCCCTGGAGAGTGGGGGTACAGAGACGTGTCTTCTGGTGGAGATGAGTCCTGGTCCTCAGGGGCCTCTTGATCATCTGGCTCCTAAAAGATCATCATAAGCTCAGCTTATATAATATTCAAATATGAAGCAAAACACCAATCAGATATCTTCAGGTCCAATAGAAGGGTTTGCTAATGTGGCTAATTTGGTTAAAGCCTCGACGAAAAAGGCTGGCCAAGCGTTGAATGTGAATGTGTGAAGGGTGTTTTAGGAATCAGTTTTAAAATAGACAAACAGCCTTAGGCTAGTAAAGAAAAACTTCACAGGTAATCAAGATAACAAATAAAGGAACCCGATGGCAGACAAAAAGACAACCAACTAGACATGCATAACACACAATTACTGCGCTTAAGAGAAACAGCTGAACATGATTGTGTATTACATAAACACGCAAAACCTACGCTCCCTCTTGCATGCAGAATGAATTATGTATTCAATTTTTTTATGTACCTAATTATGCTAACGCTTTCAGGAAAAAGTGGTGTCCTTTAAGTCAATGACTGGGTGAATCTAGGTATTTATTTCTCTTTTCAATAAGACATCAGAACAAACCCTCCAAAACATAAAAATAAAAAACACACACAGACAGGTCATCTGGAACACTATAGCCAAGGCTTAGAGTTTTCGATCAAGTTGTGTATGATAATCAGTGAAGAAACAGTTTGAGTCCATCAACACACTGAAATGTGGACGAAAGACAGTTAATTAAGAGTTGTGGGGCATTCGCCTGTGAGAGTGGGTCATGGATTTGGCTTCCCCATGCGCTGTGAACACCAATAGGTTACTCAGATGGCACCAATGTGGCCGGGGCATACGGCTCTTACAGTGTGCTGCTGCTGGCCCGTCACCTCCCCTGGCAAAAGCTGCTGTGGCGAGGACGGCTTCCGGCCTGCGTCCTCTTCAGACACCACCTCGTGCTTCGTTAAGTGACACTAGTTTGAAATGGCAGTTAATAGTGTATATGGTATAGTACACAAGTGTCAAGCGATGCAAAAAAAAGGATTTATCTTTGCTTGGAAACATGCAACATCAACAAATTGCTATAAATTTAGCTTAACCAAACAGGCCAAGCTTATTAAGTAGAGCAAGAAATTAAGCTCTCATAAAACAGAAAAGGAATGAAATAAGAATAAAAACACTTCTTCATTTGTATAAATGCCAATAGTAAAACATTTACATTCTATCTGGGGGGGAAAAAAGAGAAAAAAATCTGGAAAGTAAATTTTCGAAAACTCAAAGCCCTATCTATAGTTAAATATATAAATAATGCTTAAAGACAAATAGCACTTAATAAACAAGTATTATATTTAGCATGCAGACAAATACTAGTTTGCCATTAACTGCAAATGGAAGCTATGTTTAAAAAATATATAATAATAAAATATATATATATATATATATATATAAAATAATAAGACCTGCCTCTGGCAAGCAACCATCCTCTCATCTCCTGATAAAATGTACTATGGTTATCATCTGAAGTACACATTACATGCTACCAGCTTTAAGGGTGGGGTGGGTGGTGTGTATTTTCCCTACCTCCTCTGGGCACAGCTCACAGGCCTTGGCTAAGGTCATGCGGGCACTGTGGGAGCGCTCCAGGAAGTAGCCATTGGAGGTCTCATTGCTCTGAACAGGAGGTGACCAGTTGTTATAGGTGTACTGGGCATTACCAGTATATGGCCTGCGTTCTAGCTCATCCCCAAGCCACTCCACTGCCCATGTCCACTTCCTCTTCAGGTCCCCATTACTCTGTAAACACAACCAAAAGATGGATATAGTAATGAGCATGGGCTCACTCATACTTTAATCAGTCAGTCATTCCAAGTTCTCTGGGGTACCTGAAGAATCTGATAGGCAACTGAGCAGTTGCTGAACAGAGCCACCATGCACTTGATGCACTGGTAAGCTCTCTTCTGGTAGTGATTTTTAGAGCGCTGGATGGTGTCAAAAAGGCCGTCGCGGTCATCTGGGATCCCCTTCAGCACATTGTGGATCCTGGTGGATCATAGAGACAAGCATCAGTAACAATGTCATTCAGGAAGTGCTGGTTTGCAATCGGCTAGCATGGCAAGCTTTGGCTGACCTGTGAGTTTGCCAGGAGTCTTCAACAAGCAAGATCTGTAGCAGCAGGTCCAGGTAAGGCCTTAGTTCATATGTGTAGGAATATGCAACCTATTAAAAGGGAAAAATTTTAATTAAAAATAATCAACAGTTGAAACTTACATTGAGGCCCAACTGTGAATGAATCATTAAAAGTCTTACAGAGTCCAAAACAACATTAAGATTAGTGTTCAGTAATGACTTTATCATGGAAGGCTCCAGAAAGAACGCAGGTCTTTACCTGCCACAGGAGCTCACTGAGCACAGTGGAAGAGAACTGGGGGTTCTCCCAGCAGCAGAAGCGCAACAGTTTGATGGTCTCCTCAGAGTTACTACAGTCCTCGATGATCTTCTTCACATAACTCGTACGCACAAACAGGATCTCAGCCACCAGCTGATGCAGAGGCATGATGGGCTGAGTCAGGCTGGGGTCACCGTACGGGTTTGCAAGAGGAGGGTTACCTATACAAGATAGACACCACAAAAATGTTTATTATATTAATGAAAGACTATCCTTTTACAGTATGTCCATGCAAGAAGAGTTGGTTTTGCCCAAGGCAAAGCAAGAATGATGACGGCTGTTGTACTTATGCCCTCAGCTCCAGGCAATGCCAACAAGGCACAAACGCCTGGAAATGGCTGTTTTGTCAGTCACATGACACTGAGCAAGGATGTGAATCATCATCAGGCAACAGCTCCTGAAGCCAGGACAGAATAAAGAATACTTGGGGAGGGGAAGGAAATATGTAGGAGACTCACCATTGATGGAGGACTGCATACGCGATGTTACATCGCAGCACCGCACCAGCTGCGACACCACTGTGTACAGCTTCCCCAGCTCAGCATACTGGTACTTAATGGGTGGGCCTGGGCCCTCGTCAAGAGCCACCAGCATGAAGGTGGCTGGGACGCCAAGCTTCAAAAGCTGCGTCTTCTCAGCCAAACCTGCAGACAAGATCAGAGGTCACAGAAAGTACTGCTACATCTGGTGTTCTCCGTTCTGCCAGATGGACCTACACTAGTCCAAACGTTAACTTTCTAGCGTGAAACTGCTGACCCTATTCCCACATTTGAATAAAAAAATTAAATAAAAACTTGTAAAACATTTCAAGGTAGGTCTTCATTCCTTACCTAGGTTGGCATACATGACAAAGAGGTTGAAGTACTGCTGCAGGTGGCGGCCATGCTCCGACACCTCTCTCCGTAACAGGTTGAGCACAGCACGTAATAAGTGGTCACTTAGGCTCAGATTATCACAGCCCTAGCACAAAAGGCCAGAAAGAATTGGTTTAAAAAGGATTAAAAAAAAAATCATTCAAATACATTAGTAGATCTACATTTGAACTTTTTAAATGTTCAGTTCATTACGGATTTGAATAGCTTACCTGACTGGACGGTCCTGTTGAGGCCACGGGTAAAGGGTAGGGTCCGTCTTGCAGGGAGAAATGTGCAATAAATACTATGAGCTTGGAGAAAGCACCCCGCACCTCAGCACTGGGGCACTCGAGCAGGTACTCTGAGAAGCGGTTTTGGTAAGAAAATAGGGCGTTGTGTGCAAACCAGCAACGTACATTCTTGCTGTGTCGAAGGAGGATGCACAGGGCATCATACCTAGGAAGGAAATGCATGTCATTACCTTTAAAAGTATCCTTATTTTTTTTAAACCATTATAATATTTTATGTTAAATGATAAATTGGATAATATATATTTATTTATTTCCAAGGAAAGTACCAAAAACGGCCCACGATCACCACTACACCTTCAAAGAACTGACTCTACCCCACTGTAGGTAACACGGCTATATAAAACGTAACTAGCTTGCATTGGTTACAGGTAGACACGAGTAGGATTTCAATGTCTGACTCGCGATATGCATCATCACATTCGCAGTGATTTATACCAGCCAAACCTGTTCAAACATACCAGAACTGCCAAAAAACTTTTAAAATAAATTTCTAGTCATCTCTAAAAATCCCACTGGAATATTCAAGAATGCTTACGTACCAATCACTGGCAGGGCCGCGGACAGCTTTCTTGGTATGGAATCCTGTGCTGAAGAGGAATCGAGCAGCGAGCTGAATGCTAATCTTAGCCATTTCTTCCGTTTCAGGCAAAAGATGGTCTTGCCCTAATTTAATAAAAAAAATTAATTAAGGTAAAACAAAATTTAATTCCCCGAACTGAATGTTACCAAAAACCTGTTCTCATTAACACTGGGATCATCTATATTCAAGACAGGAACTTCATCTCATTCTAACTGATGACTTCATCTGTCATCTAAGATGAGGAAAAGTTGTCAGTGGAATGAAATAGAATAGAAAAAAAAGAGAGAAAACTAAAAAGAAGAAAAAAACCCACAATTCATCCAAAATGGTTAGGTTTGTAGTTAAACTATTAGCTGTCCTACAAGTTAAATATCCAGAGCAAACAAACAATAATGAATTGTTAAATAATGATCAGGTATCTATTAAATTATGCTAAGCAGCGGTCTATACCCATGTATGACCTTAAGTATGATTAGGCAATAGGACTTTTCCTACCTTAAACTACTGCAAGGGCTTAAATGCATTTTGTGTTTATACTCTAGCAAAAGGCTAAAAAGTTTATATTCTCTGCATATATTGTTGCTTCACATTTCTCGATTGCTAAACGTCATCAGTAAACCACTATAAGAAACCTGATGAGATGAAACGATGAGATGAAACGATAACATTCCTCGACGCACAAGTGACTAATCTTAGAACTGGCAGCTTTACCTGGCGGTGGGTTCAGGTAGACACTATTACAAGTGAGGAGTTTCTTGATGAACTGGAAGTACTCCAGGCTGTACTGCATGCGGCTGTGCATGAACTGCACGTTCTGCTTGCGCACGCTGCACTCGATGGCTGGGGGCATCTTGATCTGGTGCGGCTTACTGCTCACAGACAGCTCCGATATGTACTTCACCAGCTCACTATCCTTGTCCAGCGAGTCCATGCGCTCGTAGAACAGGATGTAGGCGTTCCACCAGCGTTTCTGGCGCCGGTAGGACATGCGCTTCATCATGTGGTCGAACACCTCGCCCATGTACTCGCCCCCGAAGCACTGGTTCTTCATCTCCTCATCATCGTCCATCTTGCACTCTGTGACGTCGCCATCGTCAAACTTGTACCAGCGATTGGTCTCGCCCTCGCCGCCACTACCGTTCCTCTGGATGATGTAAGAGTAGTAATGGCCACCACTGGCCTGGCCTGAGTGCACCAGCACTCCCACAAGCCTGTAGCGCGAGCTGCACGGCGCCTCTGGCTCTGAGGGTTCGTTCTGCTGGATCACCTGGTGGAATAAACAGACTGGATTGTATAAATCATTAACAGACAAAAAAAATGTGTCTGGCTTTAGCACAGCCTGTAAAATAAATAAATAAATAAGACATGACTGTAAATTGTGTGAAAGATCAGAAAAAAAGGAAGAAAAAAAAGGCATACATTAAGCCTTGGGAGTCATGACGGTACCTGATTCTCAGGGTGCACATCCGAGCCTTCCAGCTTGGCTACTCCTGCTACCGTGTAGGGCTCCATGTCCAGCTCCCGGGGAAACTCAAAGTAGTCATTGAACTTAATGGCACACTCCCGTTCCCAGTCATAATCAAATCGCTTCAGCTGGATGGCCAGTACTGGAGGAAGTTTCTTAATGAGCAAGCGCTTTACGGTGTCCACCTGGAAATTACAGCAGGCTTAATTGATGCTACACTAACCAACAAGCTTTTAGATTAAAGAATGATTTATTAATTTTTTTAAAGAAAAAAAGAAAAAAGCATTGCTTACTTTCTTGTTGCATTTTTCACAGTGGTAGGCATTAGCACCCTCAAGCAAGTCACCCTTCACATACTGCTCCATGGAATCAAGAAGATTCTGGTGATTTCTGATATCCACATTCAGTGTGGTGAAGGATTCCTCACATTCATACCTGTACAAAAAATAAAAAATAAATCATAAGTAAGCACATTCATGGCCAGCCAACCACATGTTCTATGTGAACCAGGCCTACCTGTGAGGGCAGCCCTGACAGATCTTCTGATCAGCAAAGGAGCCGCCAAGCACTTTGCTCAGCATGGCAGGATGGCCCAGTGCTTTTAAAGCCTCATCTAAACTATCTACAAGTGAGTTGAAGAACTCCAAGGCATCGTGTTGTTCTCGGAGATTCACTGGCTCACCCCATAACCTGCATGGAGAGAAAGACACACCAAGATTTACACCCATCAGGTTTATGAACACCACAGAAACATGCCGTCATCAGAGGTGGCTAGGCGTCATTAGCCTCGGTGCAGAGTCTTGGCATCAACATAAAAGAAAACATGCGTACACAATTCCAAGAAAAGGAACAGTACATTTACCTAAACTGTTTCCAGAAGCCCCTGGGAACATAGTACTGCAGTCTGGAAGAGGCAAGATGTCCAAAGATCACCTGCAGGTGGCGCAGAACCCCAATGTTGTACTCTTTCCTGTCCTCCGATTTACCGAGTGACGGCTTGTCATCAAATTGGTGGTGATAGCTGAAGACCTCATCACGTGGATCAACATTACTCTGCAAAAACATCAGCAGTTATTGACAAAATCACAAATAATCCAAGTTGTTGAACATTTTTGCAGATGGGCGCTAGTACAAGAGAGCTCAGATTACTTTTGGAGTGGCAACCTTCCTCTAAAATTTGTACACAAGCCAGCGAGACATGAATGAGTCACATGAGTGGGGTTTTATGAGATGCTTCACATCCAGAACACAAGCCTAGCTTTCCACTTCAACATTATTCTGAACCAATTTGCACATATGCCCTCAGCTCTAGGCAATGCCACCGGGGCACAGGCACCTAGAGACAGCTAATTTGTCAGTCACATGACACTGAGAAAGGATGATGATCATCATTGGGCAATGATTTCCCTGTAAACCGTAGATAAATTATTTAGAAGGACGGACAGGGAGTAAACAGTAACGGTGCAAAAGGCTTTCCGAAATAACTTTCTTCTTTTATGCTTCAGAAGGAAGATGTGTGTTTTAAGCTGACAGCAACACCATATTTAGATAGTAGGGTCCAGACATATACATTTAGCCTGGAGCAATGTGCAATAAACCCTCACAGCACAATTATAATGCACTATAAAACCAACTGCTTATATCGACTTCCAATAAAAAGGTCACAGTCAAGCGATACCTCATTATCTTGTTTCTCATCCCCAGACATGTCATCGTCCACGTCACTGCCTGTTCCCTCGATAGCCAGGATGCCGTTTCTGATGGGCGGGATCATGTAGAGCTGCTGGATGACAGAGTTCATGTAGCAGGTGGCACCTGCATTCTTCAGGCCTACAAAGCCCTTATTGGGCCTTGGGCCCACCGGTGGCAAGTACTCCCATTCTGTAAGTGCCTCACAACCTGGAAGAGATTGTTTTATGACACTATGCAAACAAGAAAGAAAAAAAAGAAAAAAAGAAAAAAACCAATACAGCTACACATCTCACAAACAAGACTGGCAGCTCTCAGTTCGTAGCTTAAACTACAATAAGAGATAAACAAGTTGCTTTTCTGGGGTTTGGCAATTGCGGATAAAAACTTCCAAATCCACAGAGGAAATGATCCATACCCGAGTAGTACATGTCAGTTAGTATGTCAACAATCTGTTTGAGATTGCGCACACATCCGACAGCAAGCGCCACCAGGAGTTCAAAGCCAGCTGTGATGGTGGCAGGAGTGCTACACACAGGTATGGCCTGCTCAGGGGGGAAATCTCCACTCTTCATGTACTGCAGGTACACATTAGAGGCTGGGAAGATGAAGTCATCTATTAGCTCCTGGGGGACACACACAAAAGGTGGCAGTAGTGAGAAACCAGTGACACAAAGGAAAAAGTCTGTATCGTCCTGGATTTGCTGTTGTCCCGTGCAGCTGCAGCCAAATTCAAAATGCTCCTCGTTCAGGACTCTAATCTGAAATCAGAGTTGTTCGAATAAACTAGGGCTATACGGCTTACCTTGATGAGGTTGGCTCCCCCATTTTCACAACCTATATAGTACTTCTTTTCTGCAGTCTGGAAAGCCAGCAGCTCCTTTGTAACACCAATATGACCCTCTAATATGGTCTCTTCCACCCCAGTCTCTCCCGTTCTCTTAACCTCATCCTGAAAAAAAGAAAAGAAAAATGTAAAACACAAGTTCCATGTAAAACCCAGCCACAAGCATTGTGACCAACTGCTGGAGTTCACCATACCTTGATTCTTTTCAACCAATCGATCTCATTGTTAAGAAGAACTTCTGCATTGGGGAGGTTAATATTGCTATTATATGCGTAGTTGAGCAAGTGCCTCAAGAGGGTGAAGTAATCACCAGCGTGCTTGGCCCGTTCTTTTGCAGTGCTCTATAAAAACCAAGAACATGCATCAGCAAAATGATTTTCAACAAGTCTGCGACATTCCTCAGGCTATTTACTTCTCCCAGGAGAAAAACAGTGCTTAATACTTACACCTAAAACTGTGAAGAGGAGGGTAATAAAGAACAGAAGAGGCCTGTGTCCCATGCAACACCTAGTGGCCATGAGGAAGAACTGTTCTTGGGCCATCTGACGAACAGACCTGGGAGCAAACAAGCAACATAAAAGTAAACGTCCCCATGATACAGGTCAGCATCCAGTGCAAACAGGAGTTTTACCATGGTCAGTACACTTGCTGAGTGAATAAGTGCTACTCACTTGCTCTGGCAGTGCAACAGCAGGTCAATGATGAAGGTCTGCCAGGCCTTCTCTTTGCTAAGTGCATCTAGCGCAGTAGGGATAAGGGCAAAGCACAGGGTCATGACCTCCAAAGCCTCACAGCATACCTGCTCATCCTCAGCATCTGGCTCATTCCCTGCATTAGTCTACAGGAAAACGTACAGCACAGAGTAAGCATACACTGTAGTCCAGAATATAAATGTACATTAGACCCACACCTTTTCACCAAACAACTGACACTCAAGGGAAATTTCAGATTTTCAATCCCTGCAGGTCATTTAATTGCCATTGCAGCAACTAGAACGCTAAAATCCAACATTGATGTGGCACCTTCTCATAGATGTTGCTGATCTCCTCAATGGAACTAAAGACAAGCTGAATCGAACCACAACCAGAGGCCCAGACAATCTTCTGAACCGCTCTGATCACACCGATGTCTGGTATATACTTTGAGGCCTGGAAAAAATTCTGTGTGAAAAAAAAAAAAAAACTCACTACATTTGAACATTATCTTCTGTTGCCATTATACTTTTATTATCAGTGAGGATTTAAGACAGAAATAGGATCTCAATGAAAACAAAAAACAAAACCCAATGAAAACAGGAACAGAGGAAAATATAACGGTGCTATGCTCCATGAAATCGAGCGGACATTGGGTTATGCTTTTCTGCCATTGCTTTTTTTGTTGAGAACATTACACCCTCCTCTTTTTCACTAAAAGCAACGAAATGTACTTGTGCATTTCAACCTGCACGGGCCCAGTAGATGAATGAGGTTCAGATTATAATTGAAGAGCTAGTCAGATGTGATTGCTGTTTACATTTCAAAAGGAAGAAAAATAAATAAATACTTTTTTTTTTTTTAAAAGATCGTATACATTTTCAAAAGTTTACTTTGACGAGGTCGCATCCTGAAAGATTATAACTGTTTAACAAAAATGGAGAATGCTCGTTTCCTTTTAATTATTCACCAAATTGATCATCTTCTGGTGAGCCTAAAAACAGATTGCCTATTGGCCGTTTCATTTTAAAGGAAGTAAGTGTTTACTCGCTGGACAGAGCTTGACTGAGGTGCTTTGAAACATTTGAAGCATACCTCATCAGAGATCTGCTGAGCCAGGCGGATGGCCACGTTGCGCAGCATGCACTCAGCTGAGGGATTTGGGATGTTTTGCAGGGCACTCTGAAGCACCAGGGCCTGGTCATGAGTGGCCTGGTTTATCTGTGGAGAAGCAGAGAAGCGCTACATTACTACGTTCATGAGTAAAAAAGACAGGCAGTTCTAAATATGGCACAAAGACGCATGGTGGCCAAGAAGGAAACGTGTATATATATATATATATATATACACACATACATACACACACACACACACACGACAGTACTTAGTCAAGTGTGTAGCCAGGATATTGAGTACTTTGTACTTGGTTCTAAAAAGGTGAAAGTCACCTCCTTAGTCTTAGGAGTGAATCGTTCTAGAGGGTGCAGGTCTGGGCCTGTAATCAAAGTACCCTAACTTTCAAGACACCATATACTCTTGACATTTAATGAGTCCTACAGAGAGAGCCAGTATGCTCGAAAGGTATTGGAAAGTGTTGGGCAGGGAGGCCCTTAGGCAAACTGAAGGGTAGGGGTCACACTTGCAGATAAGTCTGCTCCGAGACACCTAGCAGTAGTGTTTGTCCTATATATTCTTTTCTTTCAGTCTCACTTTCAGATGATCCTTTACAGAGAAGTGCAGCATTTCATAGATAAATCGGAAAGAAAAAACACAACTGCTTTATATCTTCGTGTCTTTAAATCTAAACGAAACTGAGGGATTGAAAGGGGGAGACTTACAGGTGACACCGGGATGTTTCCCTCTGCCACAGGCTGGCAGGCTTCAGCCACAGCCTTCACATGACCAAAGCCCACCGCTGTAAGCAAGAGCTTGGCTATTTTTAGCGCGTTGAGATAGGCTCCCCGGCGCGTCTCCATGTCAGCATTTGGAAGGAAGTTATTTCGGGTCAGCATGCTCAAGACGAGCGGAAGGCCGCCACTCCTCAAGAAGTTGTACTGGAAGTCGCTGGCATCCTCTCCCAGAGTGCCACTAGCAGGCATCAGTAAGGCATAAACCACCTGAGAGCAGAAAGTGATGATATGATATCGACAGAGCAATAAATGTTTGCTTAAGGAGTATCACAAGTATTGTCAGTACTTTTACAACCCTGACCGACTCGATCGATACTCGCACTAAGAATTGGGCGATTAGAGGTTAAAATATACATCTTTGTACCAATTGTCTCATATTTCCTTCCATTTTAATTTACACAAAAATAAATTACATAAATAATCATTCAAACCAGAGTTTTTCAGGGGTTTTCTCGTGGCAGGAATATTTTTTATCACCTTGTTAGCAAACCTAATTATCGTGATCCATAATGTGCATTGTGAAAACATCTTAAAGTATTGCGACATGATACTTTTGCCGTAACACCCACCCCCAATTAGTATTTTTCCTAAACACAGATGTACAGGATACTTAAGATAAGTACTGGTGCACTTCTGTGAGATGTAGGCACAGCAGACAAACCTCTATCAAGTAAAGAACTTGAGAAGGTGATGGACCAAAGAAGCGGGAGTCGAGGGTGGGGCTAAGGCTGCTTTCTCCGAGTTTGGCATGATCCAGGCAGATGGCTCGCAGATTTTCCACTGTAGTGTTATCTGGTAATGAAGAAGAGTATGGGATGAATAGAGCAATCCAATAAGTGTAGATAGCAGTCAGAAGTACAGACAGGAGAGCCTAGTTGAGCACCTGGAGGCATGAGTTTCATAAGGACCCGAGCGCCGTCTCGCAGGAGAGGCATGTTGAGATTACAGCCCAGGTCAGCGACTTGCCACAAGAAAGAGATGTAGCGCAAGTGCAGGGACATTATCTGAAAAACATGGCACGTGGCAATTAATAGCAACACTACAACCCCTAATTGGTTCTCTGTGAATTAACATGTCTAGCAGTTTTAGCTAAACGGGCTGGAGAAGAGTATTCCCAGAATCATTCTAGATTGAAAAGCCTTCTTTAACACGGGTGAACAAATCACTAGCCTGGGCGTCCAGGACAAGCAGATCACGTGTCCGGGCTATCCGTTTTTTTATTTTTTATTCTTAGTTGTGTAATCGGACAAGTTCGTTCAGTAGGCTGATTTTCTCTCTCGCCCAACAACCAGAGAAAGAAAAAAGAAATCCTTCTCCCTATTGACTTTCAAAATAATTTTTCTTCACTTGGTATGCATTCTTAAACGCAACACGCTTCAGTCGGTTCGTACATTTCTTGGTGGCGCGATGCACCTTGAGCGCGGGCTACTCCCGAATCCCCGCCAACTACTGCACTACACGCATCAACCGAAGACATGGTCTAGCCGTCGGTAAGAACTATTTTTACTAGACTGATTAATTAGCTTGTACAGGTGACAGATGACCTTTTTAGAAATCAGGGACACAGGGGTGAGGAGGAGAAACAGTGCAGCGCAGAGTGTCATCAAACTCTGCTGCTAGTACAACGTACAGCTACATGACGAGCGAAAACGAAGACTCTAGCCAGACATGAATAAAGTCTTTTACGTGCGATGAAAGGAGAGAACAGACTTGCTGCCGTTTTGTCGACGGTGCAAACACGATGCGCGACATCAGAGACATTTTCAGGAGAGGAGAAAGACTTCATGAAGTCGTTTTTTTGAGTACATCATTAATACAGACTAGGGATGTGCATAGAGAAGTTAACTAGGCAACTCGCTTGTCATACCCCTTTTTAACCTCATGAATCACATTTCCAGGCAACCAAAACATGGGACTGGGCAAGCACACTGGTGCCTTCACTTGCCTGGTGGGCTAGCTAACGAGTTAATGATTTGTCCACCCCATGAAAGCATATTGCTTGACTCTAACAGAAAGCCATGGTCCTCACCACTCCAGGAAGACAGCTCTCAACTTCAGGGTTTGGCCCATCGCTATAGTGATTGCCATGGTTTCCAGGGGAGCCGGTGGAAGAGTCGGAGGAACTGTCTGGGCTTGAAGGCATATTGGCACTGACCTGGGTGAGCTTGGCTGTGATGAGCTGAGAAACAAATTAAAAACAAACATGGAAAGATTAGAACAAAGAAAAAAACGAAGAAAGAAGCAATACACCATGTCAATAACCTGTCGACATCTCAGGGCTGTCTCACTTTAACGTGTTAAAGCCAGAAAACACTAGATCGGGGGAGAAAAAAAGAAAAGAAAAAAAGGAAAAAAGGGGAGGTACAAAATCCATACTGTTTTGTCTTTGAGATTGAGTTGCCCAATCAACTTCCTGTCATCGGCAGGATCGATAATGTCCCCGCCGATGAAGAGCTCGATCTTGGTGTGTGCGCTGTTGGCCTTTATTCGATTGAGAATGCAGCGTCTCACAGAGCCGATAGTGTCGTTGGTGTGGGACCATATGTCCAGGTCATCCACCTGTCGACCTTGGTTTGGAAAACGCACAATCAGGGTGATGTGCTTCCCACGAAACGCTCTGCAAAAAACAACAAGCAGCATTAAAGACAGGCTACGGTTCATTGATATCATACGTTTGCCATTGAATCGAAAATCCTTGGGTGGTGGTGTGCGTGTGTGGGACCTGGACATGGGTAAAATGGTCCTCTCCTCATGGTAGTCACTGTCACATTCTGTGATGTACTCCCTGAGCACAGTGAGAACCCGCACCATGCGGATGGCCTCCTGCCTGGCACAGTTAATGCTGTCCTTATCTCCATCCAGCACACACAGCGTGTCGTAGGAGGCTTTGAGCCGGTCAAAGCAAGATTGAATAAAATCCTCATGGATCTCTACCTGCAAACCAATGCACCCCAAACCACAATATCAAAACAGCTTTAGGTTCTTTTATTTTTTCATTATTCTATTCGAAAATATGACCACACCAGCAGCAGATATGGTGGGTGTGTGCACGTGCGCGCGTGTGTGTGACTGCACAGGCATGTCCCCAGAAAGACATCTTACCTGATTGGCTTGTAATTTTGGTCCAAGGTTTGTATAAATCTCTTTAAGTAAATCAATTGCTCGGTTAGCAATGTCATCACTTCCTTGGATCACAACCTAGGAAAAAACAACGACAGATTAAGAGCTTTCCCAACGGCTGTTCTGTGAAATGAATCATTTTAAAATAGGGATACACACGATCCCATTTTTTTCCATACCATATCGATATCAAAGCTCAGAGTATTGACCAATACCCGATACGGACAACCTAACAGTAACGGAGCCGACTCTCTGCAAGCTTCTGTCGCCAAGTTATATAAAACGTCACAGGCATGATGGCAGAGCGCTTCAAGATATCGTGTGTCCTTTGTTCTATTCTGTGTCCATCGACATTACGCTCACGACATAAAATACATCAGCGGATCAGATTGGAAAAAAATACTTGGTACCTAATTTTAAGGATTATGATTACTGGCCCACTAATATTGATGCATCTAACTGTAGGTCTGTTGAAAATTATATATCTGCATGATGGTTCACAAAACGCTCAAAACAGGAGAACTCCTATTCCCTCAAAGACCCAAGTGACCCTGAAACATGTGCAGAGATGGAAAACTTTCAAAATTTAAACCTTGCCATGAAAAAGAAAAAAGCTTACAAGATAGGCTAGTATGTTTTGACTAAACCTGGCAAAAAGCTTCATTTCTGTACTGCTATGCGAGAAATGTGATTATTTAAGGAGACACAAAAGACGCAAACATTTTTTGGAGGCACAAACGACTAGCTATGCACAAGCACATGCCATGTTCTCAAATCCAGAAACAGATTAGTTCCTCTCTAATGTGAAAACAACTGTCACAGCACCCCACCCCCCAAATACACTAAATCCATGTTTTACATTAAGAATATAGAAATTCAGTTGCCAGGGTAACAGCTTTAGAATAGAATAGAATGCTATTTATTGTCACATATACAAGTACAGTATAGTGAAATTGATTCTTCGCATATCCCAGCATGTTGGTAAGCTGGTGTCAGAGCGCAGGGTCAGCCATGATACAGCGCCCCTGGAGCAGGGAGAGTTAAGGGCCGTGCTCAAGAGCCTAACAGTGGCAGCTTGGCGGTGCTGAGGCTTGAACCCACGACCTTCTGATTAGTAGCCCACTGCCCTTACTGTGACTATTTGCAGCAGCTGATGCTCAGTCTTACATCTGTCTTACTTTTTGCTGATGAATTTAAGATGAATTACCTTGTCATCATCATAATTACCGTGGACACACTTCACACCTTTGTTTTGAAAAATTCTGAGAACAAACTTGTGTGCACAGATTCCAACCAACTCCGAGCAAGCCACTCCTACTGTAGGCTGGAAAACACCTTGCTAACCCCATCATCAGAAACCCTTCCCTTTTCACTCAGTGGTGTGAATGACTCCCTGGACTGTACATGTTAATGTCCACCAATACCAGCATCTCAAGCCAACGTTTTCACGAATAATCTGTGCCAACAGCTACAGTAAATGTCCTATAGCCAGGATTTTACATGCTGATCCTCAACACTCCATACAAAGTGCTTTGGTTTAAATACGAACCCTCCACAGGTAATCCAGTCCGATCAGCTCCAGGTCATCCATCATATAAACCCGGCGCTTGGCCACCAGCTTGCCCTCCCTGCAGTTCACCGCTTTAAAGAAGCGCTCAAAGCACTTCATGCCATTCTCGGTCAACAGAGAAGGATCCAGCTGTAGCACGTTGTTCTCAAAGAAGTCCTTGTTGATATCAGGATCAAGGTCCGGCTCGTCCCCCATCAGTTTGGAGTACCATTTGAAGCAGGCTTCACGATCACACAGGAACACGGCATTCTCTGCCAGGCACTTCCAGATCTGTTTGGCCTGAGGGGCACAGAGCCACAGCTGTCCGTCCTTCAGCAGAAACCTGGAGGCAAAAACAAACATACAAATGAAAAAGAAAAGAAAAACTTCCCAGCAGCTCATAAAGCAAAACTCTGAGGTTCGGCGAGTTTGATTTTTTTCAGAACTTTCAGATGTCGCCTGTACCGCAGATGAAGAGCTGCGGGTTGTTTTTACACGCAATGTCATGGCGCGCTGCACTCGTAAAATTAAAAAGCCCATTGAAGCGATAACCAGAGACGCTTCTTTTAAACCTGGCGCGCGGAAAGCGGCTTAGAGCGCATCAAGCTAATTCTTTTTGGGCTAATAAACTTTATTTCATAGTTTATAGTGAGAACATGGACTGCAGTTACTGGACTGCAGTTACTGTAAAATATGTGTTTGAGGTTGTACTCGACACTTAATGCGGAAGCATATTACTTCTGGGTTCTGCGAACTGCACTCATGAAAACTAAATAAACATATTGAAATCTATGAAAGCAAAACAAACAAAAGCAGCCTTAAAGCAGTCGGAACCCACGGCCGCATGTGAAACAGTTCTGTAACAAGTTATGTAACAAGACAAATGAATCAGTCAGTACCGCGGCAGAAACAGGATTTAGAAACCTCTGCTTTCTTTCGGTTTTTCATTTATACGGTAAACCTCCCACAACTGCCTGATTATTTATCTAAAACAATACAATTACAAGGCCTGACTTGAGCCATTTATGACTGTAGGGTCGGATTTACGAGTGTGTCAGAGAGAACACACAGACGCGTGTTGACAGCGCATGAATCAAATAAGCCCTGCCTCAGTACATGTAGATGTCACGGTCCTCGACTCAAGTCTAAAGGCAATTTATTTATTTATTTTTAAAATAAATACACCAGTAATGGAAAATTTATTTTGTATAAACTCCAACATGATCAAAAATAAGAGACGATACAATTTAAGATCATGTTTTTGTAGCATTTTTCATGAAATTCGTCAGAGTTGCTCTTTCACAATTTCTGGTCCATCTTCATTCACTGGCAAAACTGGACATTTTATTTTACTGTCTACCTTTATTTTATATTCTCCCTAGCTTATGCATTAGCCTACAACTTATCTTCTAGCATGTTTGCATTTTCTGCCCACTGATTGACAGGCATGCCAGGATGGCTGTGTGTGCTATTGATTAAAGCATTCTATACGCATTTGTTTTTTCCCCTTTAAAAACATTTGCCTCAGAGCACCTACTGTATTGATAGCTCTTAGAACGTAGAGCGTATTTACCATGTGTTTTTAAGAAAGAAAGAAAATCCCACAACGCTGCATTTAGGAGAAACATTTGCATTATTCTCATACCTCAAAAAGTTCAGACGCTCCTGCACCTCCTGCACATGACTGTATCGACTTCCAGGCCTGACGGTCTGAGGGTCAAAGTCTGTGTGCTCTGCTAAAATTGCATAAAAAGCACACTCACCATCACATACATGCAACACTGCACACGTGAGCATTTTGGAACTGTTTAACTTCAGCTCTTTTATCAATCTTAAATAACCCACCTTTGGAGAACTGTCTCATGTTCTCCATGTACGCTGACAGGTTCTCAGCGACCAGAGTGACCAGTGCATGATTGTGCTGGAGTTGGTTAATAAGGTCATGTCGATAAAAAACATGTGGGCTCCTCTGCGTTTGACTAAAAATTGAAAGGAGAAAAAATAATAATAATAATTCATGAGATCTGCATATAAACCCAATCCCATCAGCTGCTCTTTGGTTGGGTTTACTCATTATTTCTATATATTCATTTTTAAAAAGGCAAGTTTTAAATCAAGAATCTTATCAGATAAGATTTGAAGAAAAAATAAATAAATAAATAAATAAATAAAATTAAAAAAATCCCAGCACTTTAGGTGTGAGTAAATGCAGTGTTATGAAGGTCTCTGAACCCAAATGCTACCTATTGTAACCAGCAATTTGGTAATTAGATTAGGCTGAGAAAGAGGAGACCAACAGAGGAATTTTGAAGCTGATTTTTCAAAGCTGTTGTAGTTTATAGGGCCAGTTTTTAGACAGATCAAATAAGTTAGAACTAGAGATTCTCAGTAACAAATAAAAATAAATAATAATAAAGTCTACGATTAGTCTTATTTAATCCGAGTCTGAAAAACAGGCCCAAAGATTTACGCCGAATTTGAGCAGGTAATCCAGCAAAGTTTAAAACCAAATATTATATCCTAAATTAGCTTCACACTTACCTTTCTAAGCTTGTTAAGTTAATAGGTATTTTCTTTCTGCAAAACAACAGCATGCGCACGATGTGTTTGCTACATTTACATTACATTAACTGGATGTAAAAAAAATGAGACAATTTTATGTGCAAATTGTTATTGGGGGAACCAAAATATTGGGCCCGCAGTTTTCTTTGAAATTATAAAAACAGGGACAGAGGTGGTCATAGCTAATGGCAAACAATGACACAGGCCAGTATTTATACCTGAGATTTTGAGGAGCCTCTCCAAATAGACTGCAAATCTCTCGAATTTGCTTCAGAGCAGGAATTACCCATTTATCATTAGATCGCAACTCTTCAATAAAGCGATCTATCCACTGGATCTTCTGGGTGTCCCGGTCCTAGAAACAAAACAAAAAAGCATTCGTCCAATTAGGGATGCATAATGCACATTTTGCCAAATTCTTTTGGATGTTAACAGGCAGCCATTAGTCAGCAACTAACAGAACTGAAATGGCTAAAATCGATCGAAAAATACCCGAGAGTTTTACGTCAATGAGGCTTTATTGATTAAACGGGAAAACAACATAGGCTACGTTAATGCAACACGTGTAGCAGATGTAGCCCAGACCAAACAAGCTAACATAACTGACAGAACACACATTTTTCACTGGATAACAACAAGAGAACACGTTTTTTGTTTTGTTTTAAATATATGAATAATAAAAAAGTAAAGTCAATACTAGCTTCATAGGGTTATAGGCAAACAGAACAAGTTAGGTCTCGTAGCTAAAGTTTAATATTAACTTATTCAAGTTAGCTAGTACCAACAAAGTGATAATGTTAGCTAAAACACAAGGTCAACAGTCGACTACTTTCAAGTTGTGTCATGGGCCAAATATCCCAATTGGTTTTGTTGTGCTACTGCTGAACCCGAATACAGCATTACATCATTTGCACTGGGCCACATTGTCCTCTCAGATAAAGTGGACCCATTCAGCAAGCCTTTTAGTTTTACATTTATAATGTTGACATTTATAAATGTTTCCTGGCTTTTGAAGCTTGTCTGTTTAAGCTTGACTGAGCATAAACACGCTATTGGCCACTCGTGTCCAATTCAACTTGCATAAAAAAAAAAAACACAATTCAAAATATTGTTTATGAGAAATGACCGTTTAAACCGATAGCATTGATTGAACAATTTGTCGTCGGCTAAAGGTTAATCAGTTAATGAACAACCCTAATAACCATGTTATTTTCAATTTTATTTGTCTTGCATTTTTACTACAGACATCAGCTATTCCAGAGATCCAAGTCCAGGGCTACTAGAGCCCATCATCATCACGTCTAATGCTTTCTGAGGTTCTGTGTATGCTCCTACCTGGGAACAGCTGTAATCCAGGATCTTGATATGAGCACTGAGGGCCTGATCCATGATATCCACAGGTACATCATCGCTATGGGCCAAGTTCCACAGCAGATTGAGCACTTTGTGAGCCATGACACCATCCTTGTCATCCTCTGCCAGCCTACGAATCAGTTCTAGCAACTTCTCTCGCTGCTTTTTACTTGCATTAGTCCAACTTTCCTGTAAACCATTCAGAAAGCCTTGGATTTAGATAGAAAATATGATGTGTAGTCTTAACTAGACTCATGTTTTTCTTTTATAGATAATGGATAATCCAAAAGGTACTGCGCTGTTTGAGACAAACCCTGGGGCTATCGCACCGAAGTTTAGGCTTACACTCAATCAAGCTAGAATAAGACTTACTCTTAGGTTACTAATCCTTTCAAGATTTTGTGTGTGCGTTTGATCAGTTTGCCTTCCACCATTTAAATATTTTTGTAAGTTGCTCTCGATATGAAAATATACCAAAATTAAATATAAATCAAACTAGTGCATACAGTTCCTGTTTCTGGTTCATCAAGGTATCAGACCAAAAACTAACCTTAAAACAGTCAAAAAGATGGTCTAGCTGTTCAGGTGAGAAATCCCATGCCAGCTTTGCAAGGAGGTCATGAACATTCTTGACAATAGCCTCATGTTTCCCAGCCTATAAATTAGGACGAGAAAAAACGTTCATTTCCTTTCAACAAATAAGCTGAATACAGGAGACCAACAATAACTGAGGAGTTGAGTACATTAGTGCATACTTTTAACGCTTCAAGATCCTTTGCTATTTGTTTTCAATCAAATGCATTCTGTCAATTTAATATGGCATGATCACAACAATAACAAATCATCAAGCTACATTCCACTGGGAACAATGCAAGGCTAGCTGGGGTGTTTTTTGTTAACCTGGGCAGCCCAAATGTTGTCAAGGTCCTGAAGTGTAAGAGCCTTCTCCTTGATGACAAAGCGCAGGATCTTCTCTAGTTTCTCCACATACTGGGGCTGATGAAGGCTATCGCGCAGTACAATGGACAAAATGTTGTTTTGCTGAATCCACTCCTGGAGGACAAAACCTTACGTTCAGCTTAAAGACTATAGAGCATCTGTAAAGTGTTAAAACGGCAAACCACAACCAATACAGACTAAACATGCACAATCAAATGTGATTACGACTAACTGGTAAGGCTTCTAATGAGACTATAAGCACAACTTACGGCCATGCGCTCTGCCGTGAGCCACTCTGCCTCCTCCGGGTTGCCGTGGCGGTGTGTGTAATACGAGACACTTGAGATCACCTTATTTACTTCATTTAGTGCATTCATTTTGCCATTAAAAGACGAAATTTGCAATAACCTGTGACAAAAGACGTTAGTCGACCATATTTTTTTGCATTTTCATTATACAAGCTTCGAAAGGCAAAAATAGCGCGGCGTAAAAATTCCGAAAAGCACTCACCTAAGAATCATTTTTAACCTAAAAATCTCCATGTTCTTCACCGTTTCCTCTTGCCCTGGTACTCGTGAAGCCAGGTTTTTCAATGACTTGATTATCATAGACAAAGCGTCATTTTTGGCTTCATTCTTGGCTTCCTTTTTCAACTCCTCATCAGTGAGGTTTTCTAGAAACTGAGGAACCATTTCTATAATGGGAATGAAGTACTTCTTCACCGTGTGCAAAGTGAGAAATTCGTAGCACTGCCCAAAAGGCCTGCAAAATAAGCCACACAAACAAATCAACGTTAAACCAAGAGAACGCTTACACTCGACATACGCAAATAGCACAAAGTCCCTCGAGTTTCCTTACTTGATGAGTGCAGCGATGATCTGAACGTTCAGAGCTTGACCACTCATGAATCGATCATGCAGAATTTGAAACCCGTTTAATGTGCCAAATTTGTTTATTAAATCCACCAACCAGCCCTGCAGAAAATACAGGAAGTGTATGGTAGCTGTGGCAAATAGATTAATCTGTCATAAATACACACAAATAAATTAATAAATAAATATATATATAAAGGCTTAGACCTTACCTTGGGAGAGCGAGGGTCAGGCGGGCGGGCAAAGAGCTCGTCTTCAGCCAGCTGCACCCCAGCAGGCACTGTCTCCGAGGGCCGGGTACCATTATAAATGTGGAACTTGCAGTGGGGGTTGGTGGTCATGGCCAAGAGCTCTAGAAGAGGAAACCAGTCCTGAGAGAGCTTGGTCACACACAGTTCCATCAGACGATGGGTGTTGTTGATGATGCACCTCTGCAGAGAAGAAAAATCAGCAACATGGCGTCTGCAAAATACTGTGAAAGATGTACCAACTACTGAGCATGGTGACAAATCCATCTTATTTTGGACAATTGTGTAGAGCTAAAAGGAGCCGCAGCCTCTTAGGGGGGGTGAGTCAGAGCGGTCTCCTGCTGCTGGCATCTTCCGGGACTTTACTGAAAGGAGGCCTTTGATCACCACTGTGATGGTTTAATGATGAAACAAGCAAACAAGACTACAGCACTGAAAATAACATTGATTAGCTCAGCTGGCTAATGAAGAACCCGATTCATAAAAAGGCTGTGCTGTTCCGAAGCATTGCAGATGATGTAACGCCTCAAAGTAAAAACAAACCATTCGTTGGAGGATATGGTGTTGGAGGATATGGTATTGGAGAGCTGATGATAGATTAGCATCTACATTCAGGTCGCAGAACTCACATGGATTTCAAATTTCCATCCACTGACGGCCTCATCCGTCAGTATTTTCGTGAAGGATATTGTCAAACCATCACGGAAAAACCTCTGGCAGGCTTCACTCTTGACATCAAGTCCTTAGGACAGAAATCATAGAAAAGCCTATTAAAAAGGGCATGTGGCTGAAAGCTATAGTGAAAAAAACTATTATTTAGGCTGCCGAAACACAAACACACCTACAAGCTTAATAAGCCCTAGCTAGCGCTAATGTTTCTGTTCCAAAAGCTCTTTATTGTATTTTTAACAACCCAAATAAAAAAAACATTAATAATGAAAACATTAATTAATGTACATGCATTATGTAACCTTTTTAACTACAGGTTCTATTTATTCTGACATTTGTCTATTTTTTTTTTTGAAAGGTTTTTATTTATAATCTGTATCCATTAACACTACAAAGGCTGATGAACTCTTCAGATGCACCACGGCTATTGTTAATGAGCCGTTTTATTAGGTACAGCATGTTCCAAGAGACATTTGCAGCACACATACAAAAGCAGATTGCTTTACCTTTTTTGCAAAGATCTATAGCAGCTTCGAGAAGAACTTCTAATTCTCCCTTTGGCAAAACTGGAACAACCCAGCGGGGTCTGCAGGTACAAAAACAAAAAAACGTACAGTACAGATCGTGATCCCGAACAGAATAATGACCATCACACTGAACAGGGTTCAAACGTATAGTGAACGTACCTGTTGATCATGTCATCCAGCTTAGCCAGGTCTGTGTGGGGGAAAGCCGGCTCCTCCTCCTCCTCCAGCTGGGCCGGGCAGTCTCCTTGGCCCTGCTCATCTGGAGGACTCACGGGAGAGTTCTCATTGGACGATGTGGGAGTGGACGTCTGGGACAAGCAAACACATCACATAAATCCAAGTAGTTCAGTCAATTAAACTTTAAACAGAAGGGAATGGAAAAAATAAAGAAGGATATAAAATTTAAGTACAACATAGTTTAACTATCGAGGGAGAACCTTACATTATTTGTGGTATCCCCAAAATCTAATTGATTTATTAACTTAACATACTTTGAGGAATAGGCGGTTTTAGAGGACGATCAACCAATCATTCGGAAAAATGTCATGCGTTAACCATGGTATCTAACATTTCTTTAGGAAAAACAGTTTGACATGATGCACGTGAATGAAGTAAAAAAGCAGCTTAATTCAGTTAATCCAAGCCATGACAGCCTGAATCAAGCCTACAAAGTGTTTAGCTGTTAACACTCATCTTTACATAAACAACCCATCTCAGTGCAGGTCCAAAAAAGGAAGAAAATAAATAAATAACTCATGCTGTGTCATTAAGATACTATGAATAAACATTTTATGAATATTCAAATATTTCCTCCTAGAAGATTCTTGTGGATGCATGCGTTTGGACTACTTGCATGTGCAATTTTAAGACTACCAGAGTCCCAGTAGCAGACTGGACATGTCATTCTCAAAATATAAAACGGCTTTAAAAAGATTAAATATGATTTATGGAGGACCAAGTTTATTCTTAGATGTAAAAACCCATGATGTTACACTCAAATAGTAAAGTGTCAATTATTGGCATTAGTGTAGAATTCTTGCACCATCACGACACGACTTCACCTCATCCAAACATGTTCAAAAGTAGAAAGGCCGTAACAGAGCGAGAGCCAGGGAGCACGAGAGGAAGGAGGCTCCTCAGTGGCACAGTAAATCTCTCAACGTGTGGATCGGAGTTAAATGGAAACTGCAGAAGTTGGGAAATCTGGGGGTGTGTTGGAAAAGGCTCCTTCTGCTTGGCTGACCTACATATGCAGTTTGCTTCTCACGTCTCAGCTCAACACATCTGAGCGCTCGTAGAGAAGAGCCAGTGGGTTTCAGAGTTCTTTGATTGGTGTGGTTCAGCGTGCACGAAGCGTGAACACTGCCAGGTGCACTCAACATCCCAGAAACGCATAGCCGTTCCCTTCTGCAACACAGCTAATCAAATTGCTCTTCTCCTCTCTTCACACTGGTGTGCTTGGATAACGATCCGATCATGAGGATTTCTCCAGCTATCGGTTTATTTAAAGTGGACAAGTAGACGGCACACTACAACATCTTCAATCAGATTAAAGCCGTTACCGGGTTTTAAGAAATCCAGTACGGATTTTAGCCCAATAATCAGGTTATTCAGCTCATTTATACCATAAAGCTCATAACTTTCTTATTTCTACATCCACACACGTGCGGACGGACAACAAAATTGAGAAATAAAAAGCTCTTCTCGGTCTTTGGATCAGAATAGAAACTGCTTGAGGAATGACTTATGTCCAATTTGCAACCATAATTCTGAAATAAACATTTACCAGTAAAGTGCTTTGGATTACTGCCAAAATCTCTTTTTTTTGGCAGTCATCAGGCTTTTTTGTACAGGAAAACGTACAGAGTGCGTAAAGCGCTCATATAGACCCCTGTACAATGTCACTTCAGATTTCTAATGAAGAATTGGAGACAAGTCCAGCAATGATCATACCCACTTGGGCTTTAACAAGTGCACCACAACCCTTCATTTAGATTTCAAAAATTTCAATAATAATATCAATTTGTTTTGAAAAGATCATGTGGTAAAGCAGCAACCACACGGTTAATCTAGGCTACATTAAAAATGGTGTCATAATGCTCACAATGTTAGAAAGAAAACTTAACATCCAAACAACCTCCAATGTCCTTAGATATCTTAAGAGAAAACATATCGCACAAACAAGTTACATCTGCGGTGAGAAACGCCGTCTAGAGAGGCACGTGAAGAAGAGTGGTATAAAGTGGGGCACTGACCTGGTTTTGGGGCATTGGGGGCTGAGACTGACCGTCCGGAGCTTGGCCCTGCTCCTGACTCTCATTTCCCCCTACGGGGGAGCCACGGGTCGTGGCAGTCATACTCGACACAGGGCAGATCTTTGCAATCTTGTCTGCTTAGGTCACTGGCGCACGGGAAGAAATCACTGCCTCCTCTGGACTGCTGGAGAAGCGGCACACAGCTGAAAGTGCTAGCACTGATGCAGAGACCATTGCATAACCTGAACACAAAGAGGAGTCAAAAATCACACAAATGATGTAGTGTCCAGCATGGCATGATCTTGAATTTTAAAAGTGCTTCATCGAATCTGGTCTGAGCGTTTAACAACAAAAATATAAGTAGACCGTTATAAGCATGGTCCTATTAATGAGAAAAGGACAAAACTGTGTTGCAACATGTACAATTATCATTGATTAATAAACCCATGGGTCTACAATTTGCTTTAAACTACACAGCTGAGCGAGAAATTATATTTTATATATATAAAAATTAATTAATAACTAAAATGCATGGATATATTTAGACTTGTAGACCGTCTGTAACCAAATGGAACATTCAAATAATTCAGGGCACCGGAACAGCGACTGACTGTGCAATGGCACAAAAAACCCACAACAGCTGTCTTCCATGCCCTGTGAGAACATTCCCCATGCAAAATGCACTCAGTCTAGTAGAAGAAGCTAGCTGTCACTTTTATGAGTTTGGAGCTGCATGCAGTCAAACAAGTTTTTTTTAATGGACATAAGGAAACGAAAGCACCGAGCGTTAGAGATTTTACATTGGGCAGCACTTTTAATGGTCAACAAGGGAAAGATAAAGGGCACCAATAGGGGATTTGATAAATAGAAACACATTATTCATAACATCTTTGTCTCTCGGACATTATACATGTAACTGTTCGGTGAAAGGGAAGATTAGCGCCTGGAGACTTGTCCTGTCACAGGCCTACTTTTTGTATAAATGCAACATACTTCTGACAAATGTCATAAAAAAAAAAAAATAAATTTAATCCAAAAGTGTGTCCCCTATTCAAAAGGATAACTGATTAGACTGGTATTATAAACGTGGCTCAGTGAGACGGCATCTTAAATAGAACTTATAAAGAAAAGGGGACTTTTTTTAAAAAGTCACATAAGCATGAAAACAAAGGCATGTATGGTATGTACAAGTTCATGTATGGTATGTACAAGTTCTTTGTTCACGATTCTATCCATTAGCATGATGCTCATCAACAAAACATTTGGCCACAACACGCTTATATTAGGCCTGTAATATTTTAATTGCGCACACAGTGGTTGAAAAGCACAAATCGATGTGCCCTGTACCTCACACAGCAGCGTCAATACAGCCATTTATGGCCCATGTTCTCTATATTCTCCATGCACGGATTCACTAGACTACATGGCTTGCAGTGTCCTGGTCATCATGGATTCACCATGCATTTTAGATGTCATTAATAGCCGACATAGAATCTACAAAAAAAACAAAAAAAACCCACACATCTGCCCAACATTTTCCAACTCGAGCAATTGACTCCGTGTTTCTCTCTTGTGTAGAAGCCCATGCCAACAAGTGCAAGCTTTGAAAAGACAACAAAAGGTGTCAGCCCGTTTCCCCTGCACCTGCTAATGCTCAGCTACACAAGTGGCCTAATGCCACAAAGAGTTTGCTCACCATACAGCATTCAAAGGTTCAGATCCAACACAAATATCCAGCCGCTCATTGGCTGACGTTTTAATCGCTATGGACGTGATCAAGGCTCTCCCCACAAAGCTTAACACATTTTTTATTTTATTTTTTGGGGGAGGGGAGGGTTTTCAATGCACGATATGCCTTATATACCTGCGATCATGCTCGGTAAATACACGGTTAATTGCGCAACCCCGGCACGGCGGGACAAAACAACAACAACAACAACAACAACAACAACAACAACCCCGCACCGAGACATTTCCCATCCGTTTATTCAGCTAGCCATGATGGCGGTGCTCGTTTTGCACAGCGATACCCAGTCTCGTGAGCTTCTCGGCGTGCTGCTGTTGAACAAGAGCAGCCTGCACGTGCACGCCGTTTCCAGAAGAAATGAGGAAAAAGCGCTTAGTTTGAGCACACTCGTGTGTGTGTGTGTGTGTGCGCGCGCGCGCGAGCGAGCGGCTCGGTTAGCCTGCTGTCATGCCCACGTTAGCCACCTAGCTACACGGGGAAACAACACCAGCTCAGCGCAACAACAAAAAAAAAGCAAGGACGTCGGAGAGAGAGAGAGAGAGTTAGAGAGAGAACACATACATTAAAAAAAAAATAATAATAATTCAAACAATAAACCAATATCCACCACGACACTGGTTTGTAATACGCGTCACTGGGCGTCGCGCGGGTGTTAAAGCCATGCGCGTGCACATCTTAAGCCAGTGGGTGAGCCACGGGTGGCGAACACATGAGCAAATGATTCGGCTTGAGCCGAGCCAGGTGGCCAAGATGACTGTCTGATCTAACCAAGCGAGCTCGTCTGCAGTCAGAAAGAAAACAAAACACACACACACACACACACACACACACACAGCGCGCTCGCATTTCAGTTCTAAAATAAATAAATAAATAAATAAATCATCATCATCATCATCGCACGCACGAGCCCATTTCACTTCCCCACGAGCGAGCCAGCCTCCGCCGTCTGAAGCGACCTGGCGACACCGCTTCACGAAGCACACGACGCGCTCAGGCCCGAGGCTCCGGCCTAGTTTCCTGATCCCTAACGCTAGCCTTCACGCTACAGCGCTAGCTCGAGCCCGTGCCGGAGAGCGCTCTGCCGTTAGCGCCCCGTCCACACACTGCAATACGTTTACAAACACACACACACACACACGCGCGTTCTTTACAAACAAATCAATCAATCGATCGATATAAAAAAAAAAAAGTGAACGGAAGAGGAAGCGGCGCTCGTCACAAATGAGCCGCACTGCAATCCCAGCCTGAAGTGTGTAGCACGCGAGCTAACTTCGCGCTGTCGGCTTCTTTTTTTTTTTTTTAAAGGCACACACTCACCAGCTAGCAGCTTACTGGTGCTGGGATTAGGCCCGGCACACACAGGCTGGTGTTCTCTGCCTCCCCCCGCCGGGTTAACCGCGTTCTTCAGCGTGAACACGAGCTAACGGAGTGCCGCACGCGAGAACCCGGAGCACCGGCCGTCTACCAACAGCTCTCGTCAAGGACCAGGCCTCGGCGAAAAGCCGCTTGTCTCGTGTTTTCGGCCACCTCGCTCGCGCTGTAGTTAGCTCGCGCTGTAGTTAGCCAGCCAGCGAGCCTCTTTGTGCTACTATTAATAAAGTTATATTACCTAACGCGGCTAGCGTGCCGATATCCGCCGAGCTCGCGGGGCAGAGCAGTCGGCGTGCCGATATCCGCCGAGCTCGCGGGGCAGAGCAGTCGGCGTGCCGATATCCGCCGAGCTCGCGGGGCAGAGCAGTCGGCGTGCCGATATCCGCCGAGCTCGCGGGGCAGAGCAG
>JAOUQW010000046.1:9727484-9743037 GCA_028565825.1 Olivaichthys viedmensis | reverse complement strand
TTTTTTAAATTTCAACATAAAGCACCTTTTTATTTTTTTTATTTCAACATAAAGCACCTTTTTTCTTTTCTTTTTTTTAAAAATTTCAACATAAAGCACCTTTTTTTTTTTCAACAAATAAACTATTAATATTTTATTTATTTATTTTATGGATTTAACCTAATGGTATATTATAAGCTGCCTGCACCACGAGGCGCCTAAATCTTATAAAAACGATACGCTTTTCTTTTAAAATACGAGTGAGTGTGGGAGAGAGAGAGAGACAGACAGAGAGAGAGACAGACAGACAGAGACAGAGAGAGAGAGAGAGAGAGAGACAGACAGAGAGAGAGACAGAGACAGAGACAGAGACAGAGAGAGAGAGAGAGACAGACAGAGAGAGAGAGAGAGACAGAGACAGAGACAGAGACAGAGAGAGAGAGAGAGACAGACAGAGAGAGAGAGAGAGAGAGAGAGGTGTAAACTACTGTGACTGGCTTCACACAGTAATCAGCGATGATGGCGGTCAGGAGCCATGGGGATATTTCACGGCTAATTCAGTAGCGGGTGTAGCGCGACTTTCCATGGGGTGAAGGCACCTTTCCCCACTCAGGAGCGTTAGAAACAATAAAACCGAGCAGTTCTCGTTGCGCAGTGCGCGTTGAAGAGGCCGAGCAGCCCGGATTTCCACACGCCGGCCGCGTAAAAATGGCTCCGGTGCAGATCGGCACAGAGGGCCAGCTGGTGCCCGTCGGGGGGCCAAGCTCAGCGCCGCAGCCTCCTCCCGGAGCTCCGGCCACTCAGGGAGTCCGCCTCAGCGTCCTGATAGAGTTCCTGCTTCAGCGGACTTACCATGAAATAACGCTGCTGGCTGAACTGTAAGTTCCCCGTCGCTTTAGCGGCCTGACGAGCTGATGCGTGCGGGCTCGTGCGGGCTCCCTCATAACTCCCTCAGAACTCCCTCATAACGGTGGCTAGCTGCTAGCTAAGCTAAGAATACGAGCTATAGCCCGCTCCGCGCTCCGCTGAAGAAGTTCTCTAACAGGTACCGTGAAGTCAGTCGGGCGATGCGGGGTTCTCACGAGCTCGGCTCTTACGTGGCTTAACGTTTCCTCGTCTCGACGAAACGTTTGCGCTTCACGTGCTAGCCATGTAGCTACGAGCTAGCCTAGCCGCCCCAGTGGCGCGAGCGGAGCCGGGCTCGCGGCGGTCACGCGTCGCCATGTAAAAGTCCCTAACCTCTCATGATCACGCTTCACTTTCCAACGCGTGACTCCGCGGGAGAGAACAGATAACGGCTTGGAGCTTCTCACGAGCATTTTATTTATTTATTTATATATATATATATGTATATATTGAATGATTGAATGAATGAATGAATGAATTTTTGGCATTGCAGTGTTGCTGTTGATATAAATGACGCTGCATCCATGTGCTTATACAGCCAAACGATTGTCATGATTTATTGCTGCTACTTGCATCCTCGACCTGGAGTTTGTAACTGTATGGATGTCGAGGTGTGATCTGTTTGTGTCCTGTGTTTATAACTCCCCATTCCTCTTTCTGCTCACAGACTCCCACGAAAAACAGACATGGAAAGGTGAGTTACTGCAAATTAAAGGAAGGGCTAAGTGGCGTTTCAGTGTTCTTTCTGATCGCTTTTTGATTCTTCTCTGTATTACTTGTACAAAAATATTATATATATTTTTTTTTTATTTTTTACAAAAGTGGTAAATCCGTTCAGCTGTTTTTTAATACACGTGGTTATATGCTGCTATAATCATGTATATTCATGTGCATGTTCATTTCCTACTGTTTCTGACAGGAAAATCGAAATAGTCCAGTTTGCCAGCCGGACGCGGCAGCTCTTCGTGCGGCTCCTTGCTCTTGTGAAATGGGCTAGTAATGCTGGGAAAGTGGAGCGATGTGCGGTACGTGTGCTCCAGATAATACGTTCTCCTCCCTCTATATAGCAAACGGTTTTCTAGCCGGCCAGTCTCACCTAAGTGATGTGAGTAAAGAGTCAGATAAGAGGTCCGGTACATGTCAAGGTGTCGGGCGTGTGTAAAGACTGGGTGCTCACGTGAATAGACTTGTCACAACCGTAGCATAACCTTTCTGTTTTGAGCACCAGTATGTTATCAAGCTCATTTAGAAGTCGGCTTCAAAAATTAAGGGTACAGAGCACGCACTAGCACTTTTGCTAAACAGCTGATGCGCTTTACAAGAGGCACACATGAATTCCATCCGTGGCTCTGCTCATATAGAAATGTATAATACAATGGCAACATGGCGTTAGCGTATTTAAGGAAAGACTTGAAAGTATTGACTTGTTTACCACATTGTAGTGTTAAAGAAGTATTGAACTTTTAATACTTCATGCAACATTTTCCTGAATAGTTCTCAGAGTTTCCTTTCCACTACAACGTGGTTTATGAACCTGTTCCGCGTGGACGGTCCCCAGCTTGTACGCTCGAATCCTCACTGTTCTTTTTCCTGACAGATGATCTCTGCGTTTCTGGACCAGCAAGCTTTCTTGTTTGTTGACACCGCGGACAGACTTGCATCACTGGCCCGGGATGCCTTGGTTCATGCCCGCCTGCCCAGCTTTGCCATCCCTTTTGCCATCGATGTACTGACTACAGGATCATATCCACGTCTTCCCACATGCATCCGAGTAAGTGTTCAATCATGACCCATGAATCAAATCTGCAGCCTTGTTCACAGCTTCTGGGCCATGTTACGTGCACGTGATGAGATGATTCGTTGTTGAGTTTTTGTGGTCGTTGTACAGTTGTCTTCTTCAAATGTATGGTTAAGGAATTTAAAATGGTTTGTTTCATCTCAGGACAAAATAATCCCTCCCGACCCCATCACCAAAGCAGAGAAGCAGTCGACGCTGAACCAGCTGAACCAAATCCTGCGCCATCGGCTCGTCACCACTGACCTGCCCCCTCAGCTGGCTAACCTGACTGTGGGTACGTACTCAACCTCACGTTTTTCTCCCCGTCAATGTCGGCTTCTCACCGAATTATGATGTGATGCAAAATCTTGTTTGCTGTCTACATTAAGCCAACGGCCGGGTGAAGTTCCGGGTGGAGGGGGAGTTTGAAGCCACGTTAACGGTGATGGGAGATGACCCAGACATTCCATGGAGGTTGCTGAAGCTGGAGATCCTGGTGGAGGACAAGGAGACGGGCGGTGTGTGCATATACACATGAGCTCCTTTCTATAGGTTGACCACATAATTATATTCTAGTTTTCAAAGGTGCTCAGTGGGATGAGATATCGTCCCGTTTCCATTACAGATGGCCGGGCTCTGGTGCACAGCATGCAGGTGAACTACATCCATGAGCTGGTACAGTCGCGTCTGTTTGCAGATGAAAAACCACTCCAGGACATGTACAACTGCCTACGTATCCTTTCAGCTCTTTACTTTAATACATGCTCCCAACATCTCACCCCTCTCCATTACAGTCAACTGCCTTCAGCACCCAGTCTGTTAATGAATCATGACATGGTGTGTGGACTAGGACTTTTCAAGAGCCCCCAAGCTGCACACCCTGAGCTGCAGCCTGGTTTAAGGAGCCTCTCTGCCATGCTACTATGAATATATGTGGTGTAGTTGCTATTTGAGTATAGCTGTTAGAATAGTTTCAATGGCACCTCCTTTTATTAAAAATTACACGCACATCTATTTAATATCACATTCACCAGGCCTCCCTTGTGAAAGAGATTTTGAATCTCAATGGGATCATTCCTGGTTAAATATAAATAAATAGAATTCACCATTTGAATTGCATTCGAATAGAGAAAATAGCTCTGGCAGTTGAGATATACAGGCGACGTGTAGCCTAACCACTGTGGTGCTGTGCGTACACATTATCACATTGGGCACAAAGCCAGGCCAGGCTGAAGCTGCTGCGGAAAGTTTAATATCAATAATCTGTGGCTGTGTACAAAGCACAGACATGAACTGCATTCCAGTATGCCCTGTTGCTGACTGTTTTTCGCAATGCCCCTTTCACTCACTGCAGCGGGGTGAAGGTGCTTAATGAAGGTTTTCTAAACAAATTTTTTAAAAAACCCCACAAAACCTGTAATTCTGTAGACCTTGAAATTCATTTGTGTATTTCAGCTCTTTTGCAAGTAATGATACGCAATGCAGAGTTGTTATTCAAGACTTTAGATTTACGTGTTCAGAATCACTTTTGCGTGGTCTTACTCACCCATGGCAGTTATTGTTCAGTCCTTGACTGGTGCTGCCAGACTCGTTCTGCCTTTCCCTTCAGATGGAGGTGCTGCACTCTCAGACCCTGATGCTGATCAGAGAGCGCTGGGGAGATTTGGTGCAGGTGGAGCGCTACCTTCCCGCTAAGTGCCTCACCCTGGCGGTCTGGAAGTAAGAGCCACCAGCACTGCCTAATGCCGTAACTTCTAAAGGCTCACTGATCTGTAACAGTGGCTCATGATGCTTTCCTCCTCCAGTCAACAGGTGCTCGGTCGCAAGACAGGCACGGCATCAGTGCACAAAGTCAGCATCAAGATCGACGAGACGGATGGATCCAAGCCATTGCAGATTTCCCACGAGCCTCCACTGCCAGCCTGTGATTCCAAACTAATGGAAAGAGCCATGAAGGTGGGGGTTGTCTGGGTGTGATTCTCTCAGGATAGCCGTAGATAGAATTAATTTGCCCTCATGGTTGCCCTGTGCGTGTGCATGTGTGTGTGCTTGTTCCGGGTGGAGCAGGCTGAAACAACAGAAACGTATGATTTGTGAACTACGTTGGTAGACTCTAATACCTTTCAGTTTGGGTTGCTTATTGACGATAAAATTTTGTTTTTCACTGCAGATTGACCATCTCTCAGTGGAAAAGCTTTTGATCGACAGTGTTCATGCCCGCTCCCATCAGAAGCTGCAGGAACTCAAAGCCATACTGAAGAGCAGCAATCCCAATGACAACTGTACGAGTCTCTGCTTTCATGTCTCAGGAAACCTTTTCAGAATTGTGGTTAGGGAATAAGTGCCCGAGTGCATAACCAGAGTGTGTGTTTTCACTGCAGCGTTTATAGAAACCGCTCTTCCTACTCTCGTCATTCCGATTCTGGAGCCGTGTGGACGGTCCGAGTGTCTTCACATATTTGTCGACTTGCACTCGGGAATGTTTCAGCCAATGCTATATGGAATTGGTAAGATCACGGAATGTTCAAAGGGAATTCCTATTATAAACTCATCGTGCCTCTTTATATTTGTTAAAGCCTACTTATTTATCAACTTCACAAACTGAATTGCACGATTTTTGTTGCCTAAATAACTGTAGGCATAGCATTTGACACATGTCTGTCCTGTTCTGACCTGCATATCTGATAACAAGGTTAATGAGACTTTTTTTTATTTAGAAATATTTTTTAACTACGGCTGGGTGATATGAACCAAAAGTTATATTATAATGTTAGGGTTATATACTAACAATTACATTCCCATGTACGTTATGCAGCGTTGAAGGGGTATCGTTGCAATCGTATGTTTTGTGAAGCTCTTATTTATTAATTAACTTAAACTTATTAACCCATTTACTAATTGAAGTTATTGTACTATAACTGTTGTAGCTGTTATGGGAGATCTACATTGTAGATTATGATGCAGAGATGAAACTTCATCATGAGGGACTTCTGTCATATTAACCTTTTGATATCAGCTTGTATTAGCAAAAATATTTTTTCATAGTAGATTGCATTTCGTATCATTCGTGCGAAATTCCCCGCTGCACTTTAACACAAATTGGATCCAATGGGATGCGTGGCGCAGATGCATATTTTCGCAGCGCTAAGTTTCGTGAAAGTCTCAGCGCAAAATGGAGAGGTCAACGCTCGGGGTCAAATGTTCTCAACTTTTTTCTGCAGTGCTCCATAAACAAACCACTGCTTGGCCAACAGGAGGGGATGTGTCTGGTAGATTCTAGAGTCTTTTTTGTTGCTTCAGCAAAAACGTCTGCCTTCCTACAAAGCTCAAACGGCAAGAGCAGTGAAGCAATAGAAACACTATGTAGGTAGACAATAAAGGTGTCTTAGAAATCACAGTCCAACTCTGTCAGGGGAAGAAAAAAAAATGAAAATTTGATTTCATATCATAATATATTTTGTTCAGGCCCCACGCCCCCAGAATGAACACTGTTAATCCCTGATATTGCGTCATAATATTTTCCAGCTCTATGAACAACTTACCACAGGCTACCAGTCACTAATGTGGTGCTGTTTTCCAGATCAATCAATCATGGATGACATTGAGAAAACCATCAATGATGACATGAAGCGCATCGTCACATGGTTACAGCAGCTGAAGTAAGCATTTAAGCCATAATTCATGCATTACTTTCTTTTGAAGGAAAACTAGTGGATTCCCCCACATGCAGCAGCTGGCTTAAAGTAGAGGTTTAATGAGGATTTTATTTCTGTTGAATAGGTTCTGGTTAGGTGAGCAGCGGTGCAGGCAGTCTGTGAAGCATCTACCCACAATGTGTACAGATTTTCTCCACTTATCTAACGCCGCCTCTCATCCTGTGGGCAACCTAACAAAACACCGCCTTTTCATCAAACTCACTCGTCTCCCACAATACTACATCGTAAGCATGGCCTTTATACCCTCTCTGTTTTCCATCTCTTTTGGCTTGTTCGTGCGTATAAAAATCAGTGGAACAGTTATGTTTGGAAAGGCAGTTCTTTGATTTTGTCCTTATGGTCGAACGCGCTCCTGCTCTTCTCTTCTCAGGTGGTTGAAATGTTTGACATCCCTAGCAACCCCACAGAGCTGCAGTATAAATACTACTTCCTGTCGGTTAATCAGCCAGAGGGGGAGGATGGGCTGCCCTGTGCCCTACTGCTGCAACAGTTCAAGCCCAACCTGGAGGAGCTGGTGCAGGACCTTTCCTCTGGCCGCTTGACCCGACCTGGCACCAAGAGGAAGGTGGGAAGCGTCCTGCTCTTGGTTTAAGAATAAAGCTTTCTGCTATTTACACAAAGTAGTTTTACGCTAAAGGTGAACAAAAAAACAAAACAAGTAGTATGTTAAAGCAGGAGTGTCAAACTCTGCAGCACTGCAGATATTTGGGGTTACCCTCTTCTAACACACCTCATGAAGGCCTTGGGAATTAGCTGGTGAGTGGAATCAGGTGTGTTAAATGAGAGAGAAGGCTAAACTCTCCAGGACTGGAGTCTATTCAGCGCAGAATAATTCGGCGAAAATTCATGTTACCCAATTTTCCGCTTACTCCAAATGGTGTCAATCAGCCAAGACGTATTTGGTTTCCGGCATTTGCTTCTTTAGCTTTTCACTGGAGCTTCGAGGCTAATGTAGCTAACAAGTAATGGAAGTCCATCTCACCCAAAATCTTTTCCACAAATGCATGCCATCACATCATAAACATCTGCCTTAAACTGCGTCCAGTTCTTAAATGTCGCACAGACTTGCTGATGTGGTTTGACTTGTCTATAAAAAAGATTTTTTTTTTTTTAAATGGAATGCTGTAACATTATGGAAGCAGCCATCTTTTTGGTATCATTCCACATGAGGCAACAAAAAAAGCTTGAAGCTATACGGATTATTCCTTTTGTTTGAAGGAATATATAGATTGAAGCGAGTACATGAAGATTTGGAAATGTATTTATGGCGAAGATTTTGGGTGAGATTGACTTCTATTACTTGTTAGCTACATTATCCTTGTAGCTCCAGTGTAAAACTAGAGAAACAAACGCCAGACGCTGAAGATGTCTTGGCTGATTGACTACGTTTGAGGTACCGGGAAAATTGGGTAAATTTGATTTTTTTTCCCGCCATTCCTTTAATTATGTTTTCACATTATTGGAGTCGTATAATTAATGTCGCCGTGGGTAATGGACGTTCCTGCAGCTGTCAGGAGAGCAGGGTGCTACTGAGCCTAAAAAGCCCAAGCGCTCTGGGGAGATGTGTGCCTTCAATAAGGAGCTGGCCCACCTGGTAGCCATGTGTGACACCAACATGCCTCTCATTGGCCTGCGCTGTGAGGTACAGTACAGCACTACTGACTAGTTTTAGTCTTTCTGTTGTTGTTTTTAAGTTTGTTTTTCATCACAAAGTATTATATAACGTGTTGCGTTTCCTATATCCATGATTTATTCGTCCTTGCCCTCAGCTATCCAATATGGAGATTCCTCATCAAGGGGTCCAGGTTGAAGGAGATGGGTGTAGCCATGCTATTCGCCTTCTCAGGTGAGTCTGTCGTAACAGGCTATACCACCTTGTAGTGTGCATTTCGTATGTAGAAACGTATACAGATGCTGGGTACCAATATTTGTTCATATTTTGCTGTTTAGTTTATTCAACATGTGCCACCCCTCCTTCTTTCTCCTCCTAGGGTTCCGCCTGCTAAAGGTGTGAGTGAGGAGACGAGGAAGTCTCTGGATCGCTCTCTGCTGGACTGCACCTTCAGACTGCAGGGCCGCAATAACCGCACCTGGGTGGCAGAGCTGGTCTTTGCCAACTGCCCCCTCAACAGCACCTCGAGTAAAGAGCAGGGTGAGATGAAATTCTTCCTTTCTGGCTTTTTGCGCAGAAACAAACTTTTAGTGATCCAGGTGTTACTCGAAAAAATATGGGAACCAGACATATTAAATGGATTATTTTGAGCTTTAGCAATTATAAGCATGGCTGTGTGCGTGTTCACGCAGCGTCCACGCGGCATGTCTATCTGACATACGAGAACCCGCTGTCTGAGCCGGTGGGAGGACGAAAGGTGGTGGAGATGTTTCTGAATGACTGGAACAGCATCAGCCAGCTGTTGGAGTGTGTGCTGGAGTTCTCGCGGGCTGTACCTGGTGAGGACCACTGTGAACTGAGCATTTCTGGTAACTTGAGTAGCAAGTATTCAGTCGACCTTAATTTATCTCTAATTCTCCCCCTGCAGAAATGCCCTCCTACTTGACCCTCTTCTCTGAAATACGGTTGTATAACTATCGGAAATTGGTCCTTTGTTATGGCAACACGAAAGGCAGCTCTGTAAGTACACATTTTGTGAACTGGATACTCCCCTTAGGCAGTGTTACATGGCTAATGATTTAGTAATGCTGCATGATGGCGTTGCCGGTAATGCTTGGTATGATGTAAACTCTGAAGGTGACGATCCAGTGGAACTCTGTGACTCAACGCTTCCACCTTGCCCTGGGCACGGTTGGGCCGAACTCCGGCTGCAGCAACTGCCACAACATCATCCTCCACCAGCTCCAGGAGATGTTCAACAAGACCCCCAGTGTGGTGCAGCTACTACAGGTCTAGTTTAGTTTTTCCTTCTGGACTCGTTAGATGTTGTAAAACAGGTGTGCTTATTCCCAGATAACTAATACTGTGTGTAGTTTAGTTCCAAGACACCCGGCTCTAATATTTAATTGCTACTGTAGGCCTTCTATCTATCTATCTATCTCTCTATCCATCGTTGGCAATATTCCACAATTTCCTGCTTTTATAGAAATGTTAAGTGATATTAAATCCAATTGTTTTCTCTCCCCTCAGGTGCTGTCAGACACGCAGGCTCCTTTGAATGCCATAAACAAGCTCCCTACTGTGCCCATGCTTGGTCTGACCCAGAGGACCAACACAGCCTACCAGTGCTTCTCCATCCTACCCCAGTCCCCCACCCACATCCGCCTTGCCTTCCGCAACATGTACTGCATCGACATCTACTGCCGCAGTCGAGGAGTGGTGGCCATCCGTGATGGTGCCTACAGCCTCTTCGATAACACCAAGATCGTGGAGGGCTTTTATCCAGCTCCTGGACTAAAGGTATAAAGAGGCCCTTGCTTTTTGCCAAAGTCATTTTCAATTTCCAACATAACATGCATTCCAACCAATGCTTTGTCTTTGATTACGTCTTGTGCCTCTATTTTAGTGAGGGTGTTTTGAGTACTAGTTTTGAACCTCTTGGTTCAATGGAGTCAGATTTATGGTGGTCTTGAACAAACAACCTTAGAGCTCACATCCATGGAACGATGGATCTTTGATGTCCAATGTTTATACGGAATTTGAATTCACACATCTTTGCTCACTTAGTCATATTGTAAGGTAACCACAGCAGTGTTGATCAAACTAAAACTGACCACTTGAAGACGCCTTCCTAATCATTTTTAATTTTACTCTGCAGACGTTCTTGAACATGTTTGTGGATAGCAACCAGGATGCGCGGCGGCGTTCAGTCAACGAGGATGACAATCCTCCATCGCCGGTGGGCGTGGATGTCATGGAATCAGTCGTGCCCCACATGCAGCCTCAACAGCAAATCAGAGGCCAAGGGGTCTACCCACCCCTCACTTCTCCAAACAACCCGTACCATGGCAGTGTGGCCCCATCGCCCTCCATGATGCCAACACATTCACCAGGTAAGCAGTGTGTCTGGTGCTTTGTGGTTCTGCCACTTTCTCCATGCTACATTCGCTTGGCATTCCATCGAGAATATAGGGCATAAAAGAAACTAGTTCTCTGGTTGTCTTGCCACATACCGCAAGTGCCATGCACTTAGCTAACCTGTCTCTGCAAACATGCATGGTTTTTTTTTTGTTCTTTTTGGTCTCTGTATGTTTACATCATCATTGACCATATACATAGAATTCTTGGTTGGAGCGAGCATGCTTACTGCCCTGTGCCTGTCCGCTCATCTCAATCGTGAGGCCTGTAGCGGCTGTCCTGCTTCAGCTTTAGTGCGTGTGTGGATGTGTGTGAGAGACAGACTTCTCATCAGTTGACTGTGTGCAGGGAACATCCACGCAGCCAATTCCCCTAGTGGAGCTCTGCGGGCGCCATCGCCCTTCGGGCCCACTCCGTCTCCCTCCTCTTTGGGAATTTCTATGGGCCAGACATCCAACTTTGCCAGCCCGCATGGTAAGTGTCAGACGGGCTGTATCCAAAGCTTGGTAGTGGCCTTAATCGGCCTTGACTGTTCCCTCTACTGAGAAGCAGCCCTGAGCAGACTCTGTGAGAGAGCTGTGTGTGCTGTGGCAGGGATTCTTGTCTTACAGGGATGGCTGTGTGAGCAAGGTTGGTGCAGGGACTCATTTCTTACTAACATTTCTTAATGTGGTTGAATGGACACTTGGTGGTGGTTTGGCTTTTGGTACTAATTTCTTGTTTCTTCCAGTGACATGAAGGAGTCTTTACTGACCATATGTGCATGCATGTTATTATTGGACAGGGGCATTTTATGAACGTACTAATAATCAAACCTATTATGACTATTATGGATTGTCTCCTGTCACTTGAATGACCTTAAATTAAGCACTTTCGCTACATGTGTTTAGAATACTGTTTCTTTGAAAATCTCTGTGATCAAAATAAGTCAATTCAACACCCTAATTTCATCAGGCTCTATATCGCCTCAAAATCGAAATGCCATTTTAAACACATTCACCAAATCTGACATTGTGTCACATGCTGAGGATCAGTTTGATTTAGAAAAGAGCGTGATTGCAAATCATGTGGTACGTCACCTTCTTAACATCTCTGCAGGCTTTTTAACAAATCCCATGTGCTTTTATTCAGTGATTTTTGTCAGCCGTGTTAAGTTGCCACTGAGAATAAAAACGATCTTGGCAGGTTTGTTCAGGCTGCACTCTGTCTGCACTGCAGGGGCTCTGGATCCCAGTTCTCCGTACCCCATGGTGTCTCCCAGTCAGAGGACCGGCACATGGCCCGGCTCGCCACAAGTCTCTGGCCCCTCACCGCGTATCCACGGCATGTCACCTGGCAACCCCTCTCTCCACTCGCCCATTCCAGACGCCTCGCACTCTCCTCGTGCTGGGACCAGTGAGTAAACCACACGATCCATCTGCGCTAATAACAAACCTGATGCATTCAGCATCACCTCAGATGGCTTTTCTCAATCATTCTATATATGACTATCAGTAATGGAGGACAAAAGAGTAATTTGTTTTATATTGGTTAAAACTTTATTTAAAGAGTAGTATTAAATATTATTGTTCACACTGGCATTGGTTAAGACCTTATCCATCCAGACAGCAGATCTGAATAGCATTTTCTTGACTGTTTTTGCATGTGCTCGTACATGCACAGGTTCCCAGGTAATGCCGACTAGTATGCCTCCACCTCGTAAGCTACCTCAGCGCTCCTGGGCGGCCTCCATTCCCACCATCCTCACCCACAATGCCTTGCATGTGCTGCTGCTGCCCTCTCCCACCATGTGTCTGGTGCCAGGGCTGGCTGGTAGCTACTTGTGCTCTCCACTTGAGCGCTTCTTGGGCTCGGTCATCATGAGGAGGCATCTGCAGAGAATCATCCAGCTGGAACCCAACGTAAGTTCATTTCCTTTACTCTCCAGCACTTGTTCTCCTGATAATGGAGGAGGAGTATTAATATGGTGTAACTCTGATTTTTAATGCCTTGTCTGTATTGATAAATGTATTAATTTCCTCAGTCCACTTGCTGTGCCTTTCTATTAAAGCGCAAATTATGTAGGACAATAGTTATTTTTCTTTTCAGTTCTTCCACAAGTTTAACTTGGAAATCTTTTCGCACGTAATAATTAGCTGATAATAATATCTGTACATGGCCCTAATCTAGCCACCATCACTCCCTCCTTTCCATAGCTTACTATTGTGAATTCCAATGAGCCAGGAGTTATCATGTTTAAGACGGAGGTGCTGAAATGTCGGGTGGCTCTGAACCCAAAGAGCTACCAGACTCTGCAGCTGAAAGTTACACCGGAGAACACTGGTCCCTGGTCACAAGAAGAACTGCAAGTTCTGGAGAAGTTCTTTGAGACCAGGGTAAGAGAAGAGCCCTCTCCAGACATATTCCAGAGCACAGCATTTGTAGATTAAGCAATTATCTCAACGATTTTAGTGGAAATGACTGCAGAAATGTAATTCAATTAATTTGTTTGGAATTAACTATTAAATTTCATTTTCAGACCATTTTACAGGACTGAAATGAAACTCTGTTCTGTGATTAACTTCTCAAAACAACTAAAAAGTGTAATTTGTCGCCGAGATGACGAGCTTCAGGCCTAGAGGGCCAGAGTACAGTTTGCTAATTTCCCTGATTAACATCTGACCCACTTGTCATTAACTATAAGGTTGAATCAGGTGTGTTTTTGCCCAGGGAAATTACCACTGCACTGGACTCTGGCCCTCCTCGGGCAAAGTTGGGTACCCTGTTCTTCAAGCAAAAATAACTCGGAACAGGAAATAAATGATTTCTTTTGCCATGTTTATCTTTTTTTAGGTTGCAGGTCCACCCTTTAAGTACAACACTTTAAATGCCTTTACAAAACTGCTGGGGGCTCCCACCAACATCCTCAGAGACTGTGTTCGAATTATGAAGCTTGAGTTGGTGAGTAAGACAGTCGGTGAATCTGTGTGTCTGTGTTTGTGTGTATTTTGTGGTTCTTTTTAACCGTTACTTTATTTTTTACACGTGCAGTTCCCCGACCAAGCGGCCCAACTAAAGTGGAATGTGCAGTTCTGTCTGACCATCCCACCCAGCGCCCCTCCCATCGCGCCTCCAGGAACCATCGCTGTAGTGCTTAAGACCAAGATGCTTTTCTTTGTAAGTGCCTTCATGACACAGCACCACTGAAGCCGTGTTATTTGCTTCAGGAAAACATGAGGATAAAATAAATCGCATTAAAGCAAATTAATAATTGGTTGTGATTTGTCATCCTGATTGAGAACAACATGAATTGCAAATATAAAAAAAGAAGTAGGAGAAACGGAGCTCCCTTCAGTTATTGAATCTACTGAATAACCAAGCTGTTGGTCTCCAGCTCCAGCTGACGCAGAGGGTGCCGGTGCCTCAGGAGCCCATCAGCATCATCGTGCCCATCGTGTACGACATGGCCACAGGGCTGACGCAGCAGGCTGACATCCCCCGGCAGCACAGCTCCTCTGGAGCCGCCGCCCTCATGGTTAGCTCCATCCTCAGGAGGTTCAATGAGCACCACCCAGCTCGACCAGGTACACACTCGCGCTTTGGCAGCCATGTGACTGGTTTTACTGTACATGTTGTGTTTCGTTTAACCCTCAAGTTTGCGTAAAAGCGACTTATTTAAATATTATACTAAAAGTGGAATGTGTTTTGTTTTGTTTTTTTATGATTTTTTCCAATGTTGAGCTTTATTCTTGGCTCAATTTCTCAACCTAAATATTTCATTTAACAGGCATTATGTTGATTTTATTCTAGGATCAAAATGACAAGGTGAAATGTCAAATGACTGGTCTATGTAAATCTGAAACATTCCCTCCATCTCTTATGTGTACTTCTAGTTGTTCTCACACATACACACACCTCTCTAGGAGCTGTGTGAAGGGGCTTTGTGTGTCGGCATCAATATCGCTAATAATTGGGATGAAAATATATTGGGGATTTAAAAAAAAATACTATTGTATTGCTATGAAATCAAGAGATTGCCTGGGTCAATGAGACATTTCACAGAAGAGGGTTAACCTGTTCATTTTACTTTAAATCCCTTCAATTACATAGCCCTTATTTAGTCCAGTATGTGTGCAGGTTATGTGTATAATGTATAAATCTTCTCTTTTAGGAGAATGTACCATATTTGCCTCTGTTCATGAACTCATGGCTAATCTGACGCTGAACCCCGGTGCACGGCCGTAAGAGAACTCCAATCCAACTTCTCCCGACCAAACTGGGAACACATCGAGCATTGGCTTGCTGTACGGAGATCCGGACTCTCTCCTACAGCCGTTGATCATTTCTTCAGGTGTACAAAATTCTGTCACAAAAGAAAAGGAAAAAAAAAAAACTATGATGGAATACTCTTTGGTTTTGTTATACATCAAGAGTGTATGTAAACGAATGAAGGACAGTGCATCTGTGAACGTACTTCTTGAGAGTACCATGCATACTTTAAATTCAGGACATGATTAAGGAAAGAGGATGATTTATTTTTGTTCGATGCACTTCTTAAATAAAGGTTTGAAATTTAGAGGGGAAAAAAAAATTAGGTTTGTTTACCTTCAACTGTAAATGCTTTTTATATATTATTTTAATGTCTGCCTTTAAGAAAAAGAAGCTTTTTGCAAAAAAGAAGAAAAGAAAAAAAGCTTAATTCATTTTTATAATGCAAGCTATCAATCCTGTGTTGATACTGGGGCTGTATTCTTTATTATGACACTATTTAATGTCCTTTTTTTAATGGCAGAACGTTGACCTCTCTCATTAAACCTGTCGCGCTGAACACTGTATAGATTGTAACAGACTTTCAGAAGAAGCCCTATTTTCTCATGACTGCATTTGAATCCTGAAAACCGCTAGCCTATACCTCTGTCTTTATTACTGTTTAATAAATATTTGAAAGTGTTCTCTGTCCTTATTCGACGTCTAGCAGGCTCAAACCTTGAATGACTAAAGATGGTTTATATTGTGACATGATTATAATAAGCGGTGTGTGTGTGTTAGACTCGTCTAGACGCCGCCTTGTTTTATAAACGCCATTGATATAGAATAGAATGCTCCTTTATTGAGTAATAGAATAGAATGCTCCTTTATTGAGTAATAGAATAGAATGCTCCTTTA
>JAOUQW010000046.1:9691947-9702730 GCA_028565825.1 Olivaichthys viedmensis | reverse complement strand
TTTTCATATTAACAGCGTGTTACCTAGTTTTATTAAAGTTGCAAATAGATTCAGCAGACATTCATTTATACTTGCTTAATTTAAGTTATTGAGGGTTGGATTGAACCTATTAAATTCAAGTGACCAGTCAAGTAGGCTTAGAACTATAATAACTAAAAAATACATTCAGTAGTTGTTGATAGTAGTTGATAGTGATCTCCATGTAATTAAAGAAACGTGGACCCCCTGGCTATACACCACAGAGCCCTAGGATCCGCGGAACCCAGTTTATGAACCACGGTCCTCTCTGTTTTCTGTAAAACCATGCAGTGAACTCTGTGAATTCTAGGTCCCTTTGTTGTAAAATGACCATCACTATGAGCACACGTTATAATGCTGCTAATACAGGTACATGTCTGTTGCTGATCGTTGTTTGGACGTCTGGCAATCTATCATAGATATTAAGCTGCACTCTCACGCAGATGGATTCATGCTGAATGTGATCTCAGTATGGAGAAGATTCACCTGCTGATTTACTGTCACAGACAGACAGGTCTTTGAGAGCCTCAATGCAGTGATGGTCACCGCTATTCTCTTTCTTCCGCAGTACTACAATGACTTTGGCGATATTATTAAGGAGACTCTGAACCGCACCCGGCAAATGGACAAGATTGAGAGCGCACGCACCCTGGTTCTTTGCCTACAGCAGGTATCCCACATGCAGTACACTCTCACTCTCTCTCTCTCTCTCTCTCTCTATATATATATATATATATATGTGATATATATAAAAAATCTTTCCTGTTATCAGTCACTGCTCTCTGGGGTACATATTTGTCTGTTTCAGTAGTCTTAGTTTCTCAGTGTCCCTTGCTCATGGCTGGGCCTCTGCAGCTGTCAGCAGCTCACAGACACAAAGCTTCCCCCGTCACTATGCCCCCAAAGGAATGTTCTAGCAGCTCCTTCATTCTCTGAATTGCTTCATGGTAGATCTATGTATGCAGAAGACTGATAGGAGAAGCACTGATCACAGTTACATTGTTTGAACCAGCTCTTGTCTCTGAAGGCCAGTTCACAGCAAAAGCGTTTCTGAAACTTTTTTTTTTTTTTAGATGTCTGTCTCATGCATCTCAAGAAAAAGATTCACTTCCATTTTACCCATTTCAATCCACACCAGCTATGTGAGATGTGTGACACAATGCAAGCCCATCCGTCTTGCTGCATTTTTTCCATGACCCGTGTCTATTTTTTCACTTGCGCACATGAGTAAAGCGTACTACATAGACAGTGATTCAAATCACACACTCCTACTTTATGTAACCAAGTGGTGTATTTAATGCACACTTACGCAATGAACCAATTAGGAGAGAGCGGCCTGAGCAAGATGAGCATGTGACCTGCGACTGGGTTTCCAGGTGCCTCGAGTGTTTATTGGAATAAAGGTTCAGATTTATCGTTTGGGTGCTCGAAAAGAACTATGAGTGTATCTGAAACTAGTATAATCTGACTGTGTGCCACATGTGAGCTGGTGTGTAAGGACACACGAACCAAAGACCACTACCGTGTTTTATTGGGTTATTTTATTTATAAATAGTTGTAAATTATTTTGTCGAAATAAAGAACCCCAAACATATTTTTTTGTGGATCGTGCTGTTTAAATTACCACAGGCTACATATACATTGTGAACTTGTGAACTAACCATTTCAAATTATAATCTACAACAATGTTATGATTGTGCAGCCTGTAGCTGCAGAGGAAAGTACGGTAATGATACTCATTATACCAACAGGAGAACAAAAATAAACACAAATATGCTGTTTGTTCATTGTGCTACTGTCTTATATCACGTTTTTAAGTGAACTGTGTTGTAATTAAAGCTGGCTTAACCTCAATTGTCCCCACCACTCATGTTCTATTGACATTGTACATATGGGAATTGGTTTTCTTGATGAAAATGAAGCACTGTGGCTCTATTCCTGGCGGTAGTACTTTTGGAACAAACTTGCAAGCGGTGTGGATTAGACAGAAAGTTATACTTGCACTACTCTTCCGCTACATCACGCTTACGTGTTGGGTCCGGTGTGAGTTCTAGGTGAGACCCAGGACAGTATGACTTACAGTACAATCAGTGCATACCAGACTTTCCAACTGTCTGCATTAGTAGTGATTTAGCACAGATGCAATATTAAGACCAGTTACTGCATCTATATTATTGTGAAAGGTGAAATCTGAGAGGTTATACTTGACACACTGATACACCCTCTCACTGTGTTCTTCTCCTCAGCTGTACTTGCGGCTGAAGCAGGAGCAGGACAGTGGGACCGTGTGCAGCTCTGGAGTGCAGACTTACAGCAGCATCAAAGAGCTGGCCAGGCGCTTCTCGCTTACCTTCGGCTGGGATCAGATCAAATCGCGCGAGTCTCTGGCCATGATCCACAGGTACCACAGTTCAGTCCCTGCAGCAGCATAGGCTGGATTCACAACAAACTTTATTTTGCTCATACCATGGCCATGTATCATCGTTTAAAAAAAACTTTTTTGCTTGCTCATGATTGATTGAATGATTGTTATTTTATTTAGCTAACTTTTCAGTCCCCATCTTTTTTTTTCCATTGTTGCTTGCAGGGAGCTCAGGCTAAACGTATCGCTCATAAATATTCAACATTTCTATTGAGGTGAAATATGCAGAGCATCAGGATGGAGATAGGAGATGTGATGTGGTGTGAATGAAGCATCTGTAAGGATTCTCTAGCGCTAACTCGGCTGTCTCTCATTTCTTGCAAGTTTGGGTTGGGTCTCTCCAAACAAATTAAAATCGATGTTGAAATCCATGTCTTTCAGTTATTCAATGTGGTTTAGCGGTGCGATGGCGACTGCGTTATACAGCATAGAGTGTATCAGCATTAGTTTTCATGCTTACATAGTATCAGGAGCATTGATGTAGAACAGTGATTAAGTTTTTGACCGGATCTATTTTAGAGGTGCACACCAGCCCGCCAATCAGGAATGAGAATTTTCCGAGGCCATGGTATAAATGTAAGAGGCACACTGCTGATTGCCTCTGGTTAGCTTGCAATCCTCCCTTGTTATTCAGGGATGGCCACTGGCTACATTGATTTCATAGGAATAAAGCATTGAAAGAGAATGAACAGGAATAATGGGGAACTTAAATGGCTATGGCGTCATGTATAACTGAACTGTCTCTGCAAACCAGTGTTGTGTTTTTGTTCCTTTGCAGGGATGGCATTGAGTTTGTTTTCCAGGGCTTTGTTCAGCGGTCAGAGAAGCACTCTCCTCCATACCTCTCCTACCTCACCATCCTCAGCGAGTTCTCCAGCAAGCTGCTCAAACCTGACAAGAAGACCATGTGAGTAAATCAACACTGAAGAGAAAGAGTAAGCAGCAGTACATACTAGGGCAGAGTTTCTCAGGGAGCAGAACTTCCTATTCATTTTGTATGGTCTGCATTGCATCAAGGTAAATATGTTTGGCAGATTTGTAGCTCACTTATACCTCCTAACAAACAGGCTTTTATCCTCCTCAGATATAGTTATCTGCAAAGGTACGCTGGTGAGCAGACCATCAGTAACAGGGAGGAGTGCTGGATGCCCCTCATCTATTACAGAGCGTCTCTCCAGGGCACGGCTGAGGGAGAAGACGCCGTGTCCTTCATCAGCTCTGACACTAATAAACAGCCCTCACTAACTAATCGCTCCAGGTCCTCCTCCATCAGACAGGCCGTCTCCGAAGGTACGACATGTCAGAAAGTCAATAATGAAGAAGCAGTTTTATTAGAAACACTGAGATACTACTATATTATGTTTTGACTTCCTTATTGTAAATAGGCGAAAGTGTATGCAAAAAGTGTCTTTTACTATAATTACATTTACATATTTACAGGAGATCTGCGAATCCCACACCCCTGTACAGAAACAAAAGGAAGCAAACAGCTGAAAAGGTGAGCCATGATGCTTACTGATAGCATGAAAAAAATGTCTTTGTGGTTAATCTTAATCTCACAGTGAAAGTATGAGAGAAATCTAACCTTTAATTGAAGTAAATTTATTCTAAGAAAATAAAAAATCCTTATCCAAAAATATATTTTTTTAACAAAACCACACGGCACAATTATTGGCACCCCTAGAAATTCCTATGCACAAAATGTAACTGAAACATGTTTCCATTTATATTTTTCTTTCTAAAGTTCCCCTGAGTGTGTCGGAACTCTTAAGTGGTTTTCCATCACTTCCTGTTTCACTGGAGTATAAATATGAGGTGACATAGAGGGTAAAATACCATATGTCATTTATCAACATGGGGAAGATTAGAAAATACACAAATGAAATGAGACAAAAGTGTGTTGACCTTCATAAATCAGGCAATGGCTATAAAAATAGCTTTAGTCTGAAAATGCCCATATCCACTGTTTGGGCAATAATTAAGAAGTTTAAAACAACCAGAGCTGTAATGAACCAGCCTGGAAGAGGACACAAGTGTGTTTATAGGAGGATGGTTAGAGAGGCAAAAATTTAATAGCATTTTGGGGTCACCAAATCTCCAAATCTACAATTAGACGCCACCTCCATGCCAACAAACTATAAAGTGGGCCAGAAGAAAGCCTTTTGTACACGCTACTGGAACTTTGACTGGAACCGGGTTCTATGGTCAGATGAGACAAAAATAGAGCTCAAGGTGGGTTTGGCGTAAAAAGAAGGATGGTTATACAAAAAAAACTAATCCCCACTGTTAAGTATGATGGAGGATCTGTCATGTTTTGTTAGAATACATGACATCATGTACTCCATGAAGTACAAGGAGATTTTAAATAAAAATCCGGCTGCCTCTGCCATAAAGCTACAACTGGGTCGTGGTTGGATCTTCCAGTAGACAATGATCCAAAAAATGCATCCAGATCCACCCAAAAATGGTTCAATGACCACAGAATCACACATGGCCATTGAAAACCTGTGGGGTGAGATGAAGAGGAGAGTCCACAAGGGGTGTCAATAATTGTGACATGTGGTTTTGTTAAAAAAAAAAAAAAGGGAGTTTTTTTTGGATAAAGGTTTTGAATTTTATTAGAATAATTTGCTTCACTTAAAGGTTATATTTCTCTCATATTTTCAGTGTGAAATTAAGCTAATTAACAACAAATACATTTTTACATAAACCTTTTTTTTACCCATCTTTACCAAAGGTGCCAATAATTCTGGAGCTGACTGTATTAATGTCATTCACTTCTATTTTCACCCTCCGCAGCTCGGCGCTAAAAGGTGTAGAACAGAGCACTGTGCTCAGAAAACAGCCAGACAGCAATGAAACACTTCACATCCAGCCAAGGGTCACCACTGAGGAAGTGGACGTGGACACAGTAGAAATAGATATTTGATGTCCTCATGAAGGTCTATTCCTAGAACCTGAGTGTTCATTGAGGTTAATGGGTATGAAGTTTGATGTGCACTGTGCCTCAGTCACTGATGGATGCTTCGTCTTCATCATATCCCATATGACCTCATTGAGTGGCCGTTTCTCATATTTACTGTAAGCAGTGATGTAATACGTTGGTGCTGAAGACACTAATTATTGGTAACTTAGGTTTTACACTGCATCATTAACGGGTTTTTTTGTTCTCATAAGAACTAGATAAGCTAAAGACAATAGAAGGTGCATTGTGTCGCCCTTTCTGTTATATATAACGTTAGGGATATTACCAGTATCCTACTCTGAGGCATAATTAGACAAGAAGATCATCAGTTTCAACACAAGATATGAAAAAGTAGATGCTAATTGTTCGGCCATGCTGCATTGATTTATGATGCATGTGCTGTGCTGTCTTAGCACTGATTTAAATTTACTTTGGGGTGACTTCAATGAGCTGAACTGTAAACTGTAAAGCGCCTGACCCACCTTTGGCCGTGTTATGCTCGGAGTCGGTGTTAAATTATTCCATTTTATTTACTGAGCCTGGCAATATGATATATTGGGCAAAATGATGGAAATTCAGCATGAAAAAGGGGATCATATATGGAACATGACTAATATTAAAAACAGCATACAGATCTGTCTCATTCATTTTATTACTCTTGTGTTTCTTCTACAAGCAACATTTTGAAAACCCATTATATATTTTTTGATGTAAGCTATATTTAAGGTTACATGCCCAAATAGAAAGTTAGCCATTCATAAAACAGCTATTACCAATGTCCATATAATCCATATATTGTTGGATGTTTCCATCATTTTCTCCATTTCTTGAAAAATCTGAATATTGAGGTGTGACTCCGTCCAAATTTCATGACTATGACCCAAGAGAACAATAGTGAGAACAAATTATGTTCACATATGTAATTGCCTTGTATATAATGTTAAACTTTACTTTTTTCATTGTCATTTCGTATACAAAAAACCCCAGAAAAGTACAAGATTCTGTACAAAATGACAATTTTGCCAAATGTGTAATATTTGAATGCACACAACCAACCAGGCGCCACGTATAATAATATATTTTAAATGTCTCTACTCCCCCAGTTCACAAATGAAAAAAGTGCCTATAAAAAGATACAGGATACGTTCCTGGTTTATTTTAAAATCAGTTGCTGGGAGAAGACATTAATGTGGCTTCCAGCTACGATCTGACACGTCTCGTTAAAGTTATACAAGTTTGAAATGTCTGCATAAGTAAATTGTACACTGTACTTGACTTTATTGACAACTAACATCTGTGCACTGGGGTTTATGGCAGCTCTTTCAACATTGTAATAATATCCCCATACTTATATATAATGAAATAAAAGTGTAACTGATTCACATTCTAATGTTAGGCACCCATCATAGACCGGATGAATTTAGTTATAATACTTTATTGAACTCAACATAAAAAAAGGCTCACTTTTTTCAGTATTAAAGTACATTGTTAAAAAGTACTTTTATAGAAAAGAAAAAGAATGAACATGATTTATTTTTAAATTCAGCTGAAATAAATCTTAACAAAACACTGCAAGCTCAAAATAAATATGTACAAATATTTATAAATAAATCTATAATTTAAAACAACTTTCACATCTGTGAAACAGCGCAAGTTAGAGGCTGACAGCAGGTACATTATTTGTAAAAACAAACAGTTTTTCCCTTCAAGGACCTTTGAGAGTGAGGCATTTTAGGCACCTACACACTGTGCCATTAAAATACACTGTCCATGAAATCAAGCTAAAGTCTGAAGTGACTTCGGGTAATCTCTGGAATGTAAAATTGGCCAATTCTGAGTGTTAACTGTTATACACTTGGTGCACATTCAACATTTCAAGTGTACCTCAATGACCTGCCTTTAGGTTTCCATGCAGATCGACGAGCCTGACAGGCCTAGTGCACCTCCAGTGCTGATCAGGCACAGAGCTCAGTATGAGCTGTCAGGCTCTGTGGAGGCGGTTCTACACTGCTGATATGCTGGGCGAGCACAAGCCTTCCTCTTCATGTGTTTCACCAGGATATTGGTGTACTGTATCGTAAGAACCTGGGACGCACTCTTTGGCCAGTCAGAACACATGCACGTGGCTCTGTTGATGAGCTGTATAGAGAACGGCTACCGGCGTGGTGTTCGAATGAGCGGCCTGTTTTGCTGTGCTCTGCTGGATGTTGGGTGTCTGTGGATAGTGTTGATGTTTGTATCGCTGCGAGTGGCCGTCATTCAAAATCGTCTGCGTATTCATACTCGTCCAGATCCAGGTTACAGTGAGGGTTAGGAATCTCAAACAAATGCCTCTTCTCACTGCGCAGGTCAAACTCACTGGAGATGTGGCAGTCAATCGGGTCCAGGGCATTCTCATAGCTGGAGGAAAAAAAAAGGCAGCAGCTACTGATTACTCTCTTGTTGATCCTGAATATGACAAGCGCTGACTGACAAATGAAGCTTTCATCCCACCGGTTAATGCCATTACAGAAAATACATGAGGAAAAAGAGGGAGACGGTCTTAGATACCAGTGATCTATATAACCCATTTCACACGATCATTAAACTGAATCAATCACTCCGGGGAAAATGTGTCAAGAAACTCAGCAACAGATAAAACATGGCTACATTTTAAGTTATATGGAAACTGAAGAAAGTGTACAGGTGAAAGTTAAAGTCCCAGGGAACATAGAATATTTTTACTATTCTACACTGATACCAAACACGGGTGTTGTATTAAACATCCAGAAAAGTTTTTAATGAAAGAAAAAAATAAGAGACGGAAAACTGATAACGCACTGATCAAAATCAGCTGAATCCACAGATCAGCCTGATCTGAAAACTTGTAATATTCTAATGAGCATACTTGCTTAACACCCCTCTATTTGCTACATCACTCAAGCGGAACTAAACACAATGGCACAAGTGGGGAGAACCGAGATTGTTCAACTCTCCATGTACCAACCCCCCAAAATAAAGAATTAACAGTAGGCTTCGCATGCTAGGTTAGCTTTCATTTGCTAGTTAGCTTTTGCTCACACGCAAACGCATAGTTTTGATAAAATCGATGTGGGCGGGAAATGTTTATGCAAGCTTTACCCAAGATTAGGGCCTCCCACTTTACACCCATAGGGGTGAAATTCTGGCGATGTAGGCATTGAAAGGTCACCATCTACACCATGATTAAACCACTTAGAAAACAAATCACAGACTTGGGTTCCCAGGGACTTGAGTGAGTGGCCCCATGTGAACATGGGAAAGATCTTATATTATCTTGCACTTACACTATCTTACCTATAGGCCTCAAAACAGAAGCTGCCTTTAGAAATCAGTGGTGCTCCTAAAAGCAGCACACAACACATCAAAATAGATCTAGGCCCCTCGAACCGTTTGCTCAAGTGTAATGTAAAGTAGAACATCAAATAAAAAGATATGCCATTAGTTTATTACTGGTCAAATGATATTGGTATGAATGCTTTTAGGTTCTGTAAAGACAAATCACTGGTCCTTATTCTGACCAAGTGATGAATTTCAAATTCAATGTAGAATTTATGATACTAAACTGCATACTGGTTATTTATCGTTATGAAAAAGCCTAATGGGCTTCTAAATAAACCGATTTCATTAAATTAAGAACTGCAAATCCACTTGTCCACAAAAAGTTTGTAAATTAAAATAGAATCCAAGTTTGTCTTTAGTTGAACCTTACACAGAAGTATGGACATGTCATAAGCTGAGAGGCAGCACTGTGATATTAATGATGCATGAGCTGTGTTGTGACAAGGTAACAATATGAAACAGATGATGAAATCTCGATGCGTTACCCATCATTGTACTGCTCGTTGGCGGCTTCCTCAGCCACCAAAATATCGTATTCCTCTGCAGCATATTTTTCCCAGTCTGAAATTTCCTGTCCCAAAGTCTCAGCGTCCTGGAAGGAGTGTTCATAATAATTATTGTTTAATAATAACAATAACAGTTTGTCCAAACATAATGATCATCTGAACACTGGTGGTCATTACCTTTGCCACCATGAATGGATCCCTCTGTTCATGATCTAGATATTTCTCAATATTGAAAAAAGTGTCGAAAAATATATGCGCCAGCCTGCATCTCTTCAAGTCACGGAGGGTGATCTTTCCTAAACAAAACATGATGAAATATCAATATTTTGCGCATTCATCACCGTGTGTGTGATTTTAGGAAGCAGTACCAAGTCATTCCTTGAGTTCAGGTTTGTCTAATGCATTACATTTTATCAAAATAATACATTTGTATACACGAATACTTACATATTACATAAACTCACCTTATTTATTTATTTAAACAAACAAAGCCTACCTGGGGTCTCTGGCCTGACCAGATCCAGCATTTGGCAGAGACAGTCCTCAAAGGGCAGTGGCTCGATGGCCATGGTCTCCAGCTTCTGACACTGCTCCTGATAGAAGTACTGCAGCTCGTACATGGACAGGACTCCATCGCCATCCAAGTCCATACATCGAAACCAGTACTCCATGCTACAGAGCCAAGAGTCGACACTAATCATTCAGACCATTTACATTAAAGTTCTTATTTCAGTCAGGAATAGCACTTAAAGCACAAATACGTGGAAAAAAACCTACTTGAAATGAACTAACCAATTTATTTGGTGTTTATTCTGATTAAGATCTAAATACGTCAGGCACATTTACATAACAAGACATCATGTACAATATGCAGTACATCAGGAGCATGAAATATAGGACACATAACTGGCAGGTACCTCGTTTCAGTCTTCTTATCTTCCTCAGAGATGAGGAACCACACGAAATCAGCGTAACTCAACCTGCCCTCTTTATGAACCTTCCTGTCTCTGATGAGAAACAAATGAGAAAAAAATGAAAAACAAACAACAAAAATGAACAACCATACAAGTGACACTCCCATAAACAGATGAAAGACACTAGTGGGGCGCTATGGATTCGATTAAATTTTTTCCTCCAAAAGTCTGTGTATCGTTTTCCTACTTCTGCATAAATTTTTTATTTTTATGGTTTTACCCCATATTACATCAAAAAATAAAAATGACACATTACATTTTATTAAACTTTATTACTGCATGTAATCCTATCATTATATAATATTACCTGTGCAAGTGTAAAATATAAATGGCAGAGCGATGTGATCATAAACCACTTCTTTGCAAACACGTGACTGACTACATCCTTTAGATATTTACGACAACGATGGCATTTATACCCGTCTTAGTACAAACAGAATCCAGAAGGCCTAATATCGTCTCTGTCCAATGAAAAACATGTATCTCCACTTTTTGCGTTTTTTAAACTTTTTATCATATATGGAATGTGGGCAAAAAC